>JAWPHD010004915.1:0-175193 GCA_037043455.1 Cyrtodaria siliqua
AAAGAAATAGTCGGGCCTGCACATCAAAAAAGTCTAGCTACGCCCCCGGCATCCATATGAATCAACACTTCCTCACTTACAAATCAAGCTCCCAGCGGGATTCAAACCCTCAGCAATGAGAGGTGAGTAGGTTAAGTATGGTTTTACATGCTGATGCCGTATCAACTGAGGTTGCTATTTTAGGGAAACATTGTTAAGTAGCATGCATGTCATTGCCAAATGGTAATATTAAATGTAAGCCTGATGTCAAATTACTTAAGTTTTTAAAAAACAACATCGTCACATTTTGAAAACTCGAAGTCTATTTCATGCACTAAGGTTGTTTTCTCTGAAAGAATCAGAAATATGAATCAGCTATATTAAAAAAACAAAATCTTGCTATATAAATTGTTTTGTATTTATTGACATTAATAAAGCTGTTCTACGTACTCACATCATCTGGGCATGTAAGAAAAACAGAGGAACCTATGTGATAATTAAAATGTATGCATATGATCCTCGATAAATCTGTTTTCCCTTTTTTCTTCTGGGACTTTTCTAAACAACACATGTGATGTGTTAATGAGCCATTAATTACATTTTTTATAATATCATGCAAACTACTAGAAGTAATAATAACTCAAGTTCTAATGTGTTTGCAGTCAAGTCATTAGTTTGACCTTTAATTGGCTAATTGTGTTATGATATTGATAGCTAATTATGTTGATAACCGTATATTGCTATATATTATTATTTGTAAAACATGCATCTACACTATACTCCGCCCATTCTAGGGTCTGGGCTAAAAATCCATCCATGTACTCCCTCCCTAATTCAAGAACTAATTAAAAGACAAGTTATATGCCAAGTAAAAAACATCTGCATGCAATTTTAGATTAGTAACACTAAAGTTTATGTTTATGTCTTGTAAAACAATACCAATACTTTGAAACATCTTACTTCTATCTGAAAAAAAATTATGAAAAAAATGTATTAAAATTTCTTCCTATGTAATACCTGGTACCAGGAATGAATCTTGTATGTTCTGTTATGGTGCTGAGGCCCAGCAATACCTGGTACCAGGCATGAATCCTATATGTTCTGGTACGGTGCTGTGGCCAAGAAATACTTGGTACCAGGCATGAATCCTGTATGTTCTGTCATGGTGCTGTGACCCAGTAATACCTGGTACCAGGCATGAATCTGATATGTTCTGTACTGGTGCTATGGCCCAATACCTGGTACCCGTGATGAATCCTGTATTTTCTGGTACGGTGCTGTGCCAATAATACTTGGTACCAGGCATGAATCCTGTATGTTCTGTATGGTGCTGTGGCCCACCAATATCTGGTACCAGGCATGAATCCGATATGTTCTGTACTGGTGCTATGGCCCAATACCTGGTACCCGTGATGAATCCTGTATGTTCTGGTATGGTGCTGTGCCCATAATACTTGGTACCATGCATGAATCCTGTATGTTCTGTATGGTGCTGTGTCCCACCAATATCTGGTACCAGGCATGAATCCTATATGTTCTGTACTGGTGCTATGGCCCAGTAATACCTGGTTCCAGGCATGAATCCTATATGTTCTGTAATGGTGCTGTGGCCCAGTAATACCTGGTACCTGTGATGAATCCTGTATATTCTGTTATTGTTCTGTGGTCCAGTAATACCTGGTACCAGAGATGAATCCTGTTCGTTCTGTATGGTACTATGGCCCAGTAATACCTGGTTCCAGGCATGAATCCGATATGCTCTGTACTGATGTTGTGGCCCAGTAATACCTGGTATCCGTGATGAATCCTGTATGTTCTGTTATGGTGCTGTGGCCCAGTAATACCTGGTACCAGGCATGAATCCTATAGTTTCTGTAATGGTGCCAGGCCCAGTAATACCTGATACCAGGCATGAATCCCATATGTTCTGTAATGGTGCTGTGGCCCGGTCATACCTGATACCCGGGATGAATCCTGTATGTTCTGTTATAGTGCTGTAGCTTAGTAATATCTGGTACCAGGCATGAATCCTATATGTTCTGTAATGGTGCTGTGGCCCAGTAATACCTGGTACCCGTGATGAATCCTGTATATTCTGTTATGGTGCTGTGACCCAGCAAGACCTGGTACCAGAGATGAATCCTGTATGTTCTGTTATGAGTCTGTGGCCCAGTAATACCCAGTAATACCTGGTACCAGGCATAAGTCCTGTATGTTCTGTAATGAAGCTGTGGCCCAGAAATACCTGGTACCAGGCATGAATCCTGTATGTTCTGTTATGGTGCTGTGGCCCAATAATACGTGGTACCTAGGATGAGACATGTATGTCCTAGTATAGACTATAGTGTTTGGGCCCAGCAATACATGTACTTGGTACCAGGGATGAATCCTGTATGTCTGTTATGAGACCCGTTAGATAAGATTCATTGGTGAACCTGGGCAGCACATAATTACTGAACAGAAATGTGCTTATGTTTGGCAGCTTCCCAATCTCATTAAAATCTCAGACCCTTTATCATGCTATGATACTCTACACTACTAAGGATCTGACAACACTGCATTGGAGGTCACGTCAGATTGACCTTACGATTAGCCAATCAGATTTCACTCTACAAAATTGCTTGTTATAGACTGCTTCACTGCGCATGTCGCATTTCAGTAAAACGCTATGGAGCAGTCTACAATGCATTGACAAACATAACACACCAACCATTATTGAATATTTACTGGGGAAAAAAACATATGTACCAATTGTGGGGTTGAACCCACACAAAAATTACATACTATCTAGAAAACTAACTAATTTTTCGGATACTGTTCCGATTTTCTTCATATTCTTGATGTAAAACGTGCCATTTTGTGCATTTCTTTGAATTTATCGTGCAATACAAAGCAATAACACACAAAGACTTTATCGTTTTTTGGATATAGATCTATGTGGATTTTCGTTTGTTCAGTTCATTCGAACTTCATCTGAAGTGCATATGAAACATACGATTTCATTGGTTGAATTTAGCTGATCTTCTCATGAATATTGATTAGATGAAAGGTTGATCTGGTGTGGCCTCCAAGGCAGTGTTGTCAGATCCTATAGCGCAGAGTATCAAAGCGTAATTAGGAAATGATTTTATTGAGATTGGCAGCTTCTGCTCTTACTAGAACTATCACAGGGGATGAATACCCCTACTTCGAAAACTTTTAAAGAGAAAGGCACATGAAGTTCATTATACAATATTAGAGTGTAAAACAAAACCCCATACTTCCATAGTAAATGTGGCAATCAAAAATGTGTGAATTAGAGGGACATAAGGTCATCAGTTGTTATGTGTATATGAAGTTTGGGAACAATCCATTCAAAACTCTTTGAGAAAAATGTGTTAAGGGACATTATACAATATTAGCGAGGAATATTCTAAGCCGAACAAAGGGCCATCAAGTTATGTAATAATGTGAAAGGGACATATTGTCATCAGTTGTTATGTATATATGAAGTTTGGGAACAACCCATTCAAAACTGTCTGAGAAATGAAAGTAATGCAATGTGTTATGGGACGCGATTGGACATTAAGGACAGCGCGATTCCTGTAAAGCTGGCCTGATCCAGGATTCAGATTTTCATAACACCTGTCAGATAAAACAGAAATGTGCTGCTGAAAGACAGCTCCATTTTTAGTCTGACCCTGATTGTAAAATAAGCACTAACAGAAGCCATATATAAATACTAGTAGTGCATTGTACTTATATTAGCAAATGCTGCCATGAAAATACTTCTAGTCCACAAAATTTGCAAGCTGCTTGTTCTTTGTTGTGAAATACAAGCAATAAATACCACTTATATGTTATAGTTACCTCTCGACCTGCCTTTGAAATCAAACAATTGAAAATATTTAAATTTATAAAAATGTCACCGAACACACGCTCAAAAACAACTGCTATGCATAAGATTATTATATATATGTCTCTTTAACATGTTGCATTATAATTCTTAATTGAAAAACATTTGCTTTTGGAGCAGAGCTAAAACAAACAAGGTGCAGCTCATTGGTCTGATGAACTTGGTTTGTTTGTCATCCAAATTGTCATAAGTTGCTGTAAAAAAGAGTGCAATGGTGGCAACGTCGCTGTTCCAAAAGTATGCATTACAGCTATAAGAGACTATTTTAACATAAATACAACATCATTTTTTTTACATTAATAAAAGTTTGAAAAACTGATAAAACAAAAATGAACTATTGAATTAAATCCATAAAAGAACATCAACAGAACATAATACATATTTATTACAATTTCATCCGTGAAAGATTTCATCCGTGAAAGATTGGGATTTCTCAGTGAAAGAATATTCATAGTCGCTAAATATTATTAACTAACTCCGAACACAAAAATAACTAACTGTGGCGCTGAGTTATGATGTCAATACATTGGTGCTGACGTCAATGTCATCCGCCGATAACATTCAATAACGTGAATGATTTCGGTTAAAATCATGCATAAACTGATTTAAAATGTAATAAATAGATTATTTAACTGCTGTGTTTGATTATAGGGAAAATCCTTCACTCAGTGGTAGACATATTTTTTTTTTCATTCACTACGCTCGTTCGTGAAAAGAAGCACATCATCTGGTGAAGGATTTCCCTAAATCAATCCCAGCAGTTAAATAATCTCTATATATAATTATGAGGTTTAGTTTCATGCATGATTGTTCGTGATGTACTAAACTCAGTGATGCAATACAAGTATTCTACAATACAGAATGTAATTATAAAATTCCACAAAGTTATTATTCAATGAACAACACATGTACAATAGCACAGCCTACCATCTTTCCATTTTCCTTTTTCTAAATAATGGATTCATCATTCATTGAATAAATGAAGATTCACTAACACTTGCAAATTAAATGTACATGTATGATTGTCATACTAAAAAGGCATACAATCGGCAATTCAGACAGAGCTCTACAAATATCATTCAATGCTGTCAAATATGTTCTTGGATAAAACCACTTTTAGAGTTCATTTTTCTCTCTGATCCTCTTGTTTGTCATGTACAAATATTGTGTATTGTTGTAAATATTTTAAAAGGTCCTTCAATTTAAATACTGCTTTTAGTTGTTGCTTTTTTTCATTTCATAAAACTTGCAATACAAGAGCTGATTTTATTTATTTATTACATTTCTATGCATGAAAGATCGGGATTTCTCAGTGCAAGAATATTCATAATTGCTAAATATTAATAACTAACTCAGAGCACAATAATAACTAACGTTGCTAACTCAGAACACAATAATAACTAACGTTGTGACGTTGAGGCGTGACGTCAACAAAGCGTTGCTGACGTCGACGTCTTCCGCCAATAACGTTCAATAAGCGAATATTTGTTTGAAAAACGTAATTTAAAATGTAATAAATAGATTATTTAACTGCTGGGATCAATTGTTGGGTAATCCTTGACTTGATGGTAGACGTGCTTTGTTTTTTTCACTCACTCGCGTGCTCTCGTTCGTGAAAAGAACCACACGTCTACCACTCGTGAAGGATTTCCCTATAATCGATCCCAGCAGTTAAATAATCTCTATTTATTTGGTTAATACAAGTATTAAAAAAGAGAATGCGAAAATGCATTACTCCAGTTTAACTCTTAACAACAACTTTCTAATTCAGTTGAAGTTTAAGAGAAATAAGTCTTAATATATACTAACCCATTTTGTTTTCTTTTTTTCCTCTTGAGGTAGGTTTTTACTTTGTTGTTGTTGTTGTGGCACGGTGGCAGACATCCTTAGCTCGGGCGGCACGTTTGTCAGCTCAACCACGTGTATAGGCACAGAGAGAGCCGGCTTGGTCTCGTATCCGCTGGCAAATAGACTGGTTATCGTGCTCTCCTCAATATTGTTACTCTGTCCACCCAGACTGGCTACCCAATTACAGAACTCCTTCGTCACCTTCTTGATGTGTTCCTCCTGGGAACCAGAAGCAGAGTTTCATGAGTTTGTCTTAAAATGGTAACATATTTAAAATTCTTGTTATTATTGATATTAATGTATATGCTTCATGTCACGTGACATTAATATTACACTAGTTAGATATGTTCAATATAAAATGGTCAAATGTAGGTATATGAAACTTAAAAAATATACACATAGAGCATACACTATTTTGTATGCGAAAAGAAAAAAGAAAATATTGTATGCTGAACGTTATTGTATTCCTTTGTTATGTTGCTAATTAAATAAAAACAAACACCCATCCCCAACAAACATACGTACACAAACACAAAAACAGTTAAATACGCACAAAAAGAGTTTCTTCAAATATTTTTAAATTGAAGAAATAAATTAATTATTGAGACTGCTGTGTGATGTGTCTGTAGTATAACCAGTACCTGTGTTGTGTCCGTTGGCTTTTCCCCAGCCTTCTTTTTGTCTTTTTTTATTTGTTCTTCTCGCTTTGATATCCATTTATATGGATTTCGCACCACTCCTTCCTCTGTCCTGAAAAAGTTGTTTTCAGTCTTTAATGGTTCACAGCTGTCACGTCTGATATTAAAGTTATAATTTCTAAATAATCCTGCGTCTATAGTGTACAAACATAATGGGTGAAAAAAAGTCTGAGTATGTCTGCTAATTGACAACAAATTCTAATTAATCAGATCTTGATATCTTTTGATTTTATTTGTTTGAAACAGCCATGTCCACACTCTATTGTGTTAGCACAGCTGGGCCACACTCTATTGTGAAAGCACTGCTGGGGCCCTGCACAGAAACAGCCATGTCCACACTCTACTGTGTCAGTACAGCTGATTTCATCCATGCCCACCCTTGATTTTGTCAGCACAGGTGGGGTCCTGCACAGGAACAGCCATATACACACTCTATTGTGTCAGCACAGCTGTGGTCATGCAAAGGAACAGCCATGACCACACTATATTGTGCCAGCACAGCTAGGGCCCTGAAAAGGAACAGTCATGCCCACATTATAATATGCCAGCACAGGTGGTGCCCTGCAAAGAAACAACCATGTCCACATTCTGTGCCAGCACAGCTAGTGTCCTGCAAAGGAACAGCCATGCCCACACTAGTGTGCCAGCTCAGCTGGGACACTGAAAAAGGAACAGACATGCCAACACTGTAACGTGCCAGCAAAGCTGTGGCCCTGCAAAGGAACAGCCATGTGCACACGCTGTTGTGTTAGCACAGCTGTGGTCCTGCAAGGAACAGACATGTCCACACTATATTGTGTCAGCACAGCTGAAGGCCTGCAAAGGAACAGCCATGTCCACACTATATGATGTCAGCACATATGGGATCCTGCAAGGAACAGACAAGTCCACACTATAGTGTGTCAAAACAGCTGGTTTCCTGCAAAGAAACAGCCATTTTACAAACTACTGGGTTCCGGCATCACAGGAACAGTCATGTCCATACTCTATTGTGTCAGCACAGCTGGTGTCCTGCAAATAAGCAGCCAAGTCCATACTGTATACTGTCCTGCAAGGAACAGACAAGTCCTCACGCTAGGTGTATGCAGAGATGTGGCTCACTCTAGTGTGTATGCACAGATGTGGTCCTGCAAAGGAACATCCATGTCCATACTCTAGTGTGTATGCACAGATGTGGTCCTGAAAAGGAACATCCATGTCCATACTCTAGTGTGTATGCACAGATGTGGTCATGAAAAGGAACATCCATGTCCATACTCTAGTGTGTATGCACAGATGTGGTCATGAAAAAGAACATCCATGTCCATACTCTAGTGTGTATGCACAGATGTGGTCCTGCAAAGGAACATCCATGCCCATACTCTAGTGTGTCAGCATAGCTGGGGTCCTGCAAAGGAACATCCATGTCCATACTCTAGTGTGTATGCACAGATGTGGTCCTGCAAAGGAACATCCATGTCCATACTCTAGTGTGTATGCACAGATGTGGTCCTGCAAAGGAACATCCATGTCCATACTCTAGTGTGTATGCACAGATGTGGTCCTGAAAAGGAACATCCATGTCCACACTCTAGTGTGTAAGCACATAAGCACAACATGGGTCCTGTAAAGGAACAGTCAGTTCCATACTCTAGTGTGACTTTAGAAGCAGAAGGAATATTAAGCTTTGGATAAAACTCTCAAGAAACAACAGCTAGCTGGAAACAAATCTGCATCATTTAACTAATAAGTGTTTGCTTTTTTGCTAAGCACTTTTATTTAAATATTGAAACGTTTTTTATATAACTTGCAAACAATACCACTCAACAAATATGTATAAATTAATTATCTGAATTTGACAAATGTCATACAAAAACTATATTGCAGAAACCGTATTAGAAACAGAATAATACATTAGGTACATACAATGATATATATCTGACTTAATTGAGGAACAGACCATAACTAAAGCCATATATAGAGGACCTTACACAGTCACGAATGTAAGATTTATTTATCACATAACACACCTATGATGTGACAGTTTCACTTTAATTTTGTCAATACCATGCAAACGATTGGGACTAACAGGTTTACTGTACATAAACACAGTAATTTGGTCCTTATTTGCATCTAAAATACACTAGTGTGTAACGATAAATAAGCCTTGGCTTTACAACACTCCCGGAAGCCATGTTATGTGATAAAATAATCTACGGAATGGCTACAGACTAGGGGATCAGCATCTACAGATAAACAGAAGCTTAAATATAATCATACTATAGTCAACACCTTAGGTAGGACCTATAAACCCTTTTATAACACATAATGCAACCACACAAACATTTTGAGGGTTCACTGCAACACTGCTGTATCTTTTTCTTTATCTATATGTATTTATAGCAACGTCGCACTAAACCCTCGATGTGCAAGTGATTTACTGCTTTGTTTAAGTCCCTCCTAATACAATTTATCGAAAGTTATAAAGATTTAAATATTGCACACAATATGGCCACCAATGCAAATACAGGTGCGGAAAGCATGAGGTACAGCAATATGAAACATGTAAAACAGTATGGAAGCTGTACAACAGTATGGACCTGTACAACAGTTTGGAAGCTGCATAAAGTATGGACCTTACAACAGTATGGAACCTGACACAAGCACCTACCATCTGCTCCAATACGACCTCCATAATCTGGACTGGAATGTCCTAGATCTAATGCAAAATCACATGTACTTGTAATTCATATTACATACACCAAAAGGAAAATACAGATTAAGTAAGCATGCACATCTGTACTTTGTACCCGTTCATTAAGAAGTCACTGTAGCGTAAAACATTAATAAAGTCATAAAATATTAATAAAGTCATTAATATATAAAATATTAATAAAGTCATAAAATATTAATAAAGAGTTATAAAATATTAATAAAGTCATAAAACATTAATAAAGTCATAAAATATTAATAAAGTCATTAATATATAAAATATTAATAAAGTCATAAAATATTAATAAAGAGTTATAAAATATTAATAAAGTCATAAAACATTAATAAAGTCATAAAATATTAATAAAGTCATTAATATATAAAATATTAATAAAGTCATTAATATATTTAATATTAATAAAGTCATAAAATATTAATAAAGAGTTATAAAATATTAATAAAGTCATAAAACATTAATAAAGTCATAAAATATTAATAAAGTCATAAAATATTAATAAAGAGTCATAAAATATTAATAAAGTCATAAAATATTAATAAAGTCATTAATGAATCCTTTTCAGATAGTCTGATGGACTTCTAGGTCTGATAGTCTGATGGACTTCTAGGTCTGATTAAGTTGAAAACAGTTACAAGGTTTGTGATGTAAATGGTCATTATGGTTTACTTGCTCTTAATGACCCATTTCCAACCAGTATACGTAACATGCTATTAGAAAATGCGGGAACATTTGAATAGGTTTGTTGTAATTCGTTGTCAGGCATATAGTTGCATGAAAAAATGTTACTTGTTATGCTATGGTCTGTACTTGAGCTAATAAGTATGTTTAGCAGTTAATAAACAAACATTTCATGCATTAGTAAGGTTTAAAGCTAGGTTTGGAAATAGGTCTTTTAATGATGTAGTCACATGCAGGTAATCATGAAAATGATGCTAGAGCACAAACACACACCTTGGCCTGGCTTCTTTTACTTCTAATGGCCTTAGAAAGAATCTTATTTAACTGTGCAAGAGAATATTTTTAAATCAACATTGCACATAGAAATTAAATACACTTGTTATGTGTTATAACGGCAGTTACTCGGAACTGTCAAAGCCACTGAAGCTGCATGATCCTTTTAGTGAAATGCATAATAACATGGTTAAAAATAGGACTGTAAATTACACGAATACTGTTTACATGCAATTTACAGTGTATTACTTTACACCTTTATATAGCCAATGCCACCCTTGAATAATCAATGCACACTTGATATGTATGTTCATTAATGGTCTATACACAGCTAATCTCATATGATGTAGGATATTTGTGTATTCATCAATAAACATCTTGATTGAGTGTTTATAATTCAAGGCTACCGAAGACTAGATATGTGTGTACATGTATTTGTTATATATTGAAAGTTGATGTAAAATTAGTCGGGCAACTTTAGGTATATGTTTATCCATTTATATGCATTTTCAAAATGATTGCACAGCACAGAGAATAGTGAAATGAATAAATTGTCATTAAATGGCTCATCAACACATTATTTTGATATACAGAGCCACCCAGAGAGAGGGGATGCGGGTACTATAACTATTTTCCCCCTTTTAAATGCATAGAGACTCCAGCACAAGGGAACAACCTATGTCTTAAGGTCACAACTGAATTTCAAAAATGTTCATTGCCCGCCAAGCGTCTCAATGGCTGAGTGGTTAACGACGTTGCGTTGTAAACCTTCTCGCCTCTCACCGCTGCGGGTTTGAATCCCATTGGGAGCTCGACTTGTGAGGAAGTGTCGATTCTTACGGATGGCGAGAGGTGTACAGTACTGTTTCTACCCAGAAAAAGAGGGTGGTCTGCCTCCACCACAAAAAAAACAACCGTCATATATAACATTTCATGAGTTGAAAATGACAAACAAACAAATCATTGGCAACCTCTCAAGCTTCAGTCGTTTAATTATGATGCAACATACAAAAGAGGACTTCCTTCTATCCATGTTTCAAAGCGATCAATCAAAAAGCTTTTAAGAAGTTGCAGTAACTAACGCATGGGTACTACTTACTCTCTGTTCTCAGTTTTGGTACCATCTTCGCGTGGCGTGCTGCCTTGTTTGTCGCTGGTCACACTGTCATGGTCCTCGTCTACATCCTCATCCTCCTCTGCCAGGGAACCATCCTCATCATCTATCAGGTTCATCTCTGGGTCCAGGATGTTCATAATGTCCTCAAATAACTGCAGATGCATGCAAACAGAAGTCATTTTTAACCTCTATTTTTTTATATATATTAAAATCAGACATTTTATGTTGGGCCAACTTTGAACCTTTTTTTTACATAAACTGTTAAAAGAATAAAGCTTGTCATGTGTGTTCATAAGTGTGATCTGAAACAAGACACCGGAAGACAGGAGCGTTGTCAGAAGATTTGACTACATATTAAATGGTTTTTATTACATTTCTAAGGGTGAAAGATCGGGATTTCTCAGTGAAAGAGTATTCATAATGGCTAAATATTAATAACTAATTCAGAACACAATAATAACTAACGTTGCTAACTCAGAACACAATAATAACTAACGTTGCGACGCTTAATATTAACAACTAACTCCGAACACAAAAATAACTGACTGTGACATTGAGTCAGGAGTCAGTAAAGTGTTGCTGACGTTGACGTCATCTGCTGTCGATAACTTTCAATGAACAAAACCTATCGATAAAAATCATAAACAAAGTCATTTAAAATGTAATAAATAGATTATTTAACTGCTGGATTTGATTATATGGACATCCTTCACTTGATGGTAGGCGTGTTTAGTTTTTTTCACTCACTCGCATCAGCTTGTTTGTGAAAATAACCACACACCTACAATCTTGCAACAGATTTCTCATTAATCGATTCCAGCAATTAAATGATCTCAATTTATTTCATTTGAATGATGTCATAAAATGATGTTTTATGACATCATTCAAATGAAATAAATTGAGAGTTACCATTCGAGTTTTATGACATCATTCAAATGAAATAAATTGAGATCATTAATTTTGTATTTGTGTGCATAAGGCGGTCACGAGTAATTGCACATAGCTAAGAGACTGGAGGTCATGAGTAATTGCACATAGCTAAGAGACTGGAGGTCATGAGTAATTGCACATAGCTAAGAGACTGGCGGTCATGAGTAATTGCACATAGCTAAGAGACTGGCGGACACGAGTAATTGCACATAGCTAAGAGACTGGCGGTCACGAGTAATTGCACATAGCTAAGAGACTGGCGATCACGAGTAATTGCACATAGCTAAGAGACTGGCGGTCACGAGTAACTGCACATAGCTAAGAAACTGGCGGTCACGAGTAATTGCACATAGCTAAGAGACTGGAGGTCATGAGTAATTGCACATAACTAAGAGACTGGAGGTCATGAGTAATTGCAAATAGCTAAGAGACTGGCGGTCACGAGTAATTGCACATAGCTAAGAGACTGGCGATCACGAGTAATTGCACATAGCAAAGAGACTGGCGGTCACGAGTAATTGCACATAGCTAAGAGACTGGCGGTCACGAGTAATTGCACATAACTAAGAGACTGGCGGTCACGAGTAATTGCACATAGCTAAGAGACTGGCGGTCACGGGTAATTGCACATAGCGACTGGCGGTCACGAGTAATTGCACATAGCTCAGAGACTGGCGGTCACTGACGGAAAAGGCCAAGCAATGTTCCGTACTGGGAAATATCTCCCACTGGGAGATATTTCCCAGTAGAGCAAACGAGCAGATATAGCTTTTCTATTCCCAGTATTTCCTATACAAATCACATACAAATATGTAATATATGGTAGTAACAGGGAATCTACTAAGTTACTTAAAGTTACTTGCAGATGTATATTTACTAAACAGAACTCCTAACACCCGATATTATATTTCAAATATTTTTTATTTTTTTAAATGAAATTTCATATCGGTACATTCAAACCATATTCCAACATTACTACACAACAGTTGTGTCAACAGTTTTGTTTCATTGTGTGGATGGAATAAATTCCAGCTTGGTGCAAACAGATGTTTTCATTAAAATGACCTATGTTTATGTAAATTAGTTTTATACTACAGGGCATAGCATGGCAGACACTTAGGGATCACTTTGTCCATCATCCATCGTCGTCATCCGTCACACTTTAACCTGAAACCTAATCTTGGCCATAACTTGAAAAGTATTTGACCTATGTTCATGAAACTTCACACAAATCTTTATCTTACCTCAAGGAATGTCATAACACATCCCCAATAACTCTGACTTTCATTCTGGCAGAGTTATGCTCCTTTTAATAAAACTTTAAACTGCAACCTAACCAAGCTCATAACTGGCCATAAGCACATGGCAGGCAACACAAGGGTTCTATGGAACACTCTTCTAGTAGTACATACTTGTGATAATTCAATACTGAGTGTTGCTATACCTCTGGGTTAACACTCTCTTCCAGGTGAGGGTACAGTGCCAGGGGGTGTTGTGTGAGCCCATACTCTATCTGGTCTATATGTTCTCGTCTCTGCTGTTGTAGAGGTGTCAGGCGCGAGAAGCACACCTGGTGCTTGTCAAACCGCTTCCTCACCGCTGGCTGCTTCACAGATGACAAATTCTCACTCGAGTTTTTTATAGTAGGGCCAGGTCCCTTGGAGCCCTTAAAGTATAAAAAGTACTATTTTTATATTGTATCCTTTTAGCACCTGACTATTGTTTGCACAGATACCGTTTTTTTTAAACCGGTATCTTTTTTAAACCGGTATCTGTGATTGTTTGGGGCGCTTGTTTGAGCCAAAAGTTTTTTCTAACTTTTCAGACAAAATTCAACTTTAAACTAAATAAATTGTATACCAGTGAAAACAGACGTTTTAAGTGGTAAGTAAAAATACCTTACTTTTCAAAAACGGTTGAGAAATAAAAAATGTACGTGCAAAAGTTGTTTTTGATAGGGCATTTTCAATGCAAAATTCTGCTGTATCAAAAATTAGAAAAATATTTTTTTAGAATTTATACCCAATTATAATGGTGGACAAACATAAATTAAGACAGCCTGAAAGTTTTATTGAGATTTCTTAATTTTCTACTGTTCCAGCAATAAGGAGTTTACAATCAAAAAATCATTTTGGCTGTAAAATATAGTATTTCTCAACCGATTTTCAAAACTAAGGTATTTTTATTTACCACTAAAAATGCCAATTCCAATGATGCATAATTTATGTCCGTATTTTTAAAATTACTCCTTTTATTGCTGAAAAATCTTTGGCTCAAACAAGCGTCCCCAAACAAGAGAGGCATATGAAATGGGCACATGCATTACACTGAGCCACATGTTATCTTCTGTTTACTTCTTGTTTATGTAAATATTGGATTTTATAACTGACAACTCTTGATAACCATAGTACTTCTAGATTACCTCCAGTCCCTTATAAACTAAATAGCAAAGACCATGGGGCCTAATTATCTAATATTCACATTGAATATGCACCTGAAACACAGGATGATGGTTTTATTTGTATTTGTAGAATATGCACCTGAAACACAGGATGATGGTTTTATTTGTATTTGTAGAATATGCACCTGAAACACAGGATGATGGTTTTATTTGTATTTGTAGAATATGCAACTGAAACACAGGATGATGGTTTTATTTGTATTTGTAGAATATGCACCTGAAACACAGGATGGTTTTATTTGTATTTGTAGAATATGCACCTGAAACACAGGATGATGGTTTTATTTGTATTTGTAGAATATGCTCCTGAAACACAGGATGATGGTTTTATTTGTATTTGTAGAATATGCACCTGAAACACAGGATGATGGTTTTATTTGTATTTGTAGAATATGCACCTGAAACACAGGATGATGGTTTTATTTGTATTTGTAGAATATGCAACTGAAACACAAATGATGTTTTTCATTAAAGGGACTTGAGGTGATTTGGAAGAATTATTGATAATAATTCTTCAAAATCGCCTCAAGTCCCTTTTTTATTTTTGGTGAAACATAGACCATTAGTAGCAGTAAGAAACAAAGCAAGAAACATGTTATTATACCTTCAAAGTGACATCCCCCTCTACTGGTGGTGGCAGACCATCTCGGAAATCATCCAAGCCGTCCTTCAAAAACAACCAGTTTTTACCCACTAGACTTTTATTTGTGTCTGCCGGTTTCTTTGACTTCATGTAAGTCGTATGCAGGCGTTCTTTGTACCTACAGAGATTGAATTAAGAGAATATTTGTAAACTGTTCAACGTATATATATATATATATATATATATATGTATTATGTCTATATATATCGACCACTATGTTTCAAATAATACATTTACTAAATATGTACTCTAAAACTACACTAGTCTACGGTGATGTTTATCAGAGAGAAAAGAGAGACAGAAAGAATAAGAAAGAAGAAGAATACTAGTGAATTAAGATAAACATGTTTATAAATGGGTAGATAAAAGTCAAAAATATATTTTAACACACTATTAATTAAACCTTTTTATCAGCAATTGGTATTGTGATATATTTATTTTTAGTAGAGTTATTATGAACTCACATAGCTTACTGCTGCATGCAAAATAACTTTAAGTATTCCTTTTTATAGATCTGCCATCAGAGTATCTTACCATACGTTAGCGTTCCTTTTTATAGCGGGTGGGATCGATATACGACCCCAGGGATTTATTAACTCTGGGTGGGAGGTTGATTCTGATAAATAAGACACACTTTCACTCTCTTCGCTGTCACTCTCACTTTTAGAGCAAAAAAGAAAAACAAATGTTAGTTAGTGCATAAACACAAAGGTTAGTTAGTGTATAAACACAACAGTTAGTAAATGCAGCATAAACACAACAGTTAGTAAATGCAGCATAAACAAAGGATGGGTTAGTCAATAAACACGAAGTTTAGTTATTGTCTAATGCACCTATCAATGTTTTGCCCCACCTGTGGGGTGGCAGACTTACCCTGTGGATTATAAAGACAGCAACAAATTCCCGGTAGGGGGGATCAGACCATTTATCAAATGTACCATGATACCCTAAACCACCCCCACCCCCACATAAATTGATAGGTGCATAACTGCAATGTTAAGTTATTGCAGAAACAAAAGGGTTAGTTTTTGCTTCTGACTTGTACCAGCCATACAACACTCACCAAAAAAAAAAGGAACATTTTCAACCAGCTTGACAGAAAAGCAAAAAAAAAAAAAGAACCCAAATTTCATTAGTAAAAACATATTCGAAAGTCAAGTTATAAACCAGGCTAAAAGATTCATTATACAACATTGCAAAATGAGCAACTAAAATGTATTCATTTTTTATAAAAGCACTGGTTGATTGAATCTATCTGGACACACAAAGACAGTCGAGGGTTTTAAAACTCATGCTACTAAACGTGCCACCCCGGTATAGTACAGTGTAAAAGGCCCTTCACTGTACTAGTTTCAGAGGAGTAGATGGCTTCAAGTTTTTACTATATAACTGTATGTAAACAAAGATGGCCGCTGTTGGCCATGTTTAATGCCGCATCAAAATAATTTTCAACAAGGACCAATATCATGTCATGCTGATCATTTTCGAAAAAAGTCCTATATCAATATCACTTATAGTTTTCACGAAGTATAGTCGCTACAAACTTGTTTTTTAAAAATCTATTTTTAACCATGGCGGCCACTTCCGTCCGAGCTGAAATTTTGCTAGGATCAACTAGACATCAATAAAGCGATCCTTTATTGAATAGATTATCATGATAGGCCCCATCAGCAATGCCTGCATAAACAAACACCTTACTTCAACAAAGTAAATCTTAAATGCCATGAGTGCATGCATAAAACTCGAAAAATGTAGGCAGAAAAATAATGTTAACCGGAAATTTACAGGGTTGTGAGTAGGGCAGGGTTAAGTTTCCAAATACAGAATGAGACATCACACGAGAATGAGAATGTTTCTAATAAAGAATTAAAATGTGTGAAATTAATAGTGGCTTAATTCAGGAAATTCTACACAGCATAGCTACAGGCCTGATATTGGCGTGTAAATCATCTCTTTGACGAGATGTATTCATCAACATGTCGTATTTAATATCTCCTTGCAGATTTTGAAATAGACTAGATGAATTATCACCATTGCATATATTCAAAAACGTGATCGAGTTGAACAAGTTTGGTATCTGTAGAATCAATGATTTTGTAATGTCTAACTAATGAAAACCGAATGTTTGGCTTTTCGTCAATGTTCATTACAGATAAAAAAACAACAACACCCCAGTGCATAAATGATGTGAGTTTTTTTTTATTTCGAAATACTTACCATGGTTTTTGTTGGATTTTTTTGTCTGTAACGGTATTTACCAGAGCAAGATCATATTTTTGTTCAGCCAAAGCCATTTCGTTTGAGAAAATTAATGAGTTTTTTTCCTTCTTTTTTTTTTCGATTTCTATTCCAATTTAAATGACGCTATCCACCCAAAATGCAATCTAAGATGGATATTTATATCTCTGAATTGCATATCATTCAGCTTAATGTTGATTGTTGTCTTGAAAATAATAATTTATCTAAGAAAACCTGTCAAAAAAGTGACAGTTTCCTTGGTGATGTTTACACCTAACTCTTCTTCGTGGAGGTTAGAAAGGTAGCGACGGATATGGCAAAACTAATAATTTTCTAAAACGGAAAGTACGTTCCAATCTGTGGTAATTTTTTTCTCTACATTGAATTGAATTGAATGTTGTTTAACGGCTCATCAAATTTAGAGCCGCCTCAGAGAGAGGGGAAGGATACATAGGAATCCGGGAACCGTGCCCTACTCTTATTATCGAATAGATTCCTATGGTTCTTTAACGTGCTCGGAGTATAGACCGATACACGGGACCGCCCGGTTTACGTCCCCATCCGACGGACAAAATATCGGAGTAACAATAGGGAACCAGTTTATCGGAATACGATGACTGATGATGAAGATGTTTTTGAATGTTGCTGCTGCTGTTGATGGTGAGGATGAAGATGATAATGATGACGACGACGACGACGACGACGACGACGACGATGATGATGATGATGATGATGATGATGATGATGATGATGATGATGATGATGATGATGATGATGATGATGATGATGATGATGATGAGGATGAGGATGATGAGGATGATGATGATGGTGATGGTGATGATTAGTTCTTGACGAAACCGGAGGAGATTACTTTTTTTTTTACAAAAAAACATGGATATAAATACGAAGGTCTTTGCAAAAAGGAAGGATAATAATTTACTAGCCGACAGTATGCTAACCCAGGTCGACAGGAAATGCATATTTATGTATGTTGCAAGATTGTAAAAGTCGACGTTATATTCCATGCATATATGTATGGATGGAATTTAATGTCGATTGTTACAATCTTTAACTCATATCACGATGGTGTCTACCTGTAGCACTGAGCCCTTGAACGGCTCTACTTTATGGTGCTGCCTGGAATACCACGTCGTAGACACAGCCATGAAACCCCCACCTAGCCACTAATATACTCATTACTGACATATGACCGACCAGTCATAGAACTACTCTTAATGTACTGAAGGTCAAGCAATGGAGCTACTAGTACCAATTGTATGAAGCCACTGGTATGACCCAGTCGGGGATTGAACTCACGACCTCTCGCATAAGAGCCGGACGCTCCCGACAGACTTACACTGAATGTGCTGCAATGGGCGTGATTCAGTGATGATTCAGTTCGTGGAAATCCTGGATAGATAGAAACCGGAGCAGCGACATTTCAAATAGGTGGTTTAGATAGAGAACAAGTGAGCATTAAAAAATTGTATGCTTAGAAGACATTTTGTTTGACTATATTATTATAAAAATCTAGACGTATCACACGTTTTCGTATTTCTCTTAAAGTCTTAAAGTCCCCATCCCGCCATCCACAGGCAAATATTTCAACAGATATACACCGTTTCTTAACCTACTGACGAAATATATAATTATATACTAGTATATAACTAACATATTTTGAGAATCCAAGCTCTATAGATACAACAGAAACGGGTTTAACCAGCCAGGACAAACCCCAAAACTGAAGCGTCGAATTAAGAGAACAACTTATAAATGATGATCGAACATGGGTACAGGTTTTCAATATTATGGTTGGTATACCGTCTGCACCCATTGCTTTTGGTGCATTGTGCATTGCTTTTGGTGCGTTGAGAGGTTCTTCAGTAGATTCATTACTCCAGGTGATACAATTTTTAATTTCAAGTCCGACATATGTTATTTTCTTCTTAGTTTTCACATTTGAAAGGGTATATAGCAAGTACCATTGGTAAAAACCGGTTGAAATTGGTTGACATGGATTTCGGTTTTTAATTACATTATTAATACTTTTTTTACAGCAAAGCACAACACAAGCAAATATTGCAATCTTCTTAATGACCGCTTCATTTTGACAGCTTTTTAAATTTATAGAATATTGATAACAATGGTCTCATTACATGCAATAATATCAATAGCTATATAAAGGGCATGTCATGGCAAAATGATAGACGTCTCCATAAAAGATTTACAATAAAAGTCTGCATCTGTACCAGTATTTATAAGTAGCGAATGAGCGATTCCAAGGATGACCTAAACTTCTCTCTCATGATCATACTCGATAAAACCGAGTCCCATACTATTACTCTCTTGTTTGTGTTCGTGGCTTCCAATGGATCACCTTTTCAGTATTTATCAACACATTTAAATATTGTTCTAACATTATTATGTCTATACATGTCTACGGTGAATTTGGGCGTTATCCATTATTTATCACAAGAGATACTAAACTAGTTAAATATTGGTTGAACTTAATTTACAACAGAAAATATCAACAGAAAATATCATTTTATCATCTATATATAAATATTCATTATCTGATTGTGAAGGTGGTTTAAACAATTGGTTATCCAATGTAAAACTCTCTGCTTAATGGCTTTATGTATGTATGGGATGATCCTTCAAGGGTAAACCATCAACATTTTTTATCTAGCTTTAAACAGAGGTTGGTGGATTGCTTTATTCAAAAATGGAACACTGATCTACAAGATAACAGAGTATTATTAAGTTTGTATAGACATGTTAAAGATAACTTTGGATATGGAAACTATCGGAATATTTTATGTACAACAAGATTACGAAGTGTTTTTGCTAAATTACGTTTATCTTCACATAGCTTAAGAATTGAGACAGGTCGTTATGCAAGACATAGGATTGAAATATATGAAAGAGTTTGTCAAATATGTAATTCAACTGAAATTGAAGACGAATTTCACGTTGTTTTAATTTGTACAGCTTATAATGATATTAGAAAGAAATATATCAGAAACTATTACATATAAAGGCCAAATATGTTTAAATGTGTAAAACTGCTGCAATGTTCATATAAATTTATCAACGATATGGCTAGTCATATACATGATGATAATGCAGAACTTTTTTACTTTGAATGAATTACAAATTTATCTACTGTCGTTCGCTGACGACACTGTTTTATTTTTATATTCAGCAAATGGAATACAAATCCTATTAAATGAACTACATGGTTATTGCGAAAAGTGAAACATAAGTGTTAATATCGATAAACATCTTCTAAAGTTTATCGATAAAACTGTAGTAATGGTATGTAAACAAGGTACGAGGACACAGAACGTAGATATATATTATAACAATATGAAACTACGTAACGTTTCAAAATTTACCTACCTAAGAGTAACGCTTATGTTTAATGGAAATTTCTTTCAGACACAAAAAGCCCTTTCCGAACAAGCCATGAGGGCACTGTTTTCATTTAACTCTTTATTTGAAATAATTGAGCTTAACATAAGCGAAAAAATAAAACTGTTTGATACAATGATTCTACCTATTTTGAATTATGTATGGGGGTTTCTTATTCCCCCCAACATTGATCGAATTTATTTGAAGTTCCTAAAACAGATTCTTAACGTTAGGCATCAAACGCCAAATGCAACTGTTTATGGAGAGTTATGTAAAGTACCTTTGGCAATATTACGCAAAGAACGAATCTTGAATGTTTGGTTTAAAATTATGAAATCGCGAAATTTACTAACGTATAAGGTATTACAGAATAAAATACAAAATAATGATAATGAATCTCGGGCGGCTCATGTCGAACGTCTTTTTAATGATCTTGGATTTAATTTTTTTATGGAATAACGAAGCTATTACAAATCTAAAACAACTCGTTTCATAGAAAGGCTCTATGATGAACATTTGCAACCTTAACTTCTTCCCCCAAATTGTCTACTTATAAATATATTAAAACAAACTTTGAACGTGAAAAATATATTAACTGTGTCCAAAATAATAAGCACAGGATAGCACAAACTATGTTAAGATGTTCAGCTCATAAATTGGCTATTGAAGAGTGTAGATTTAGAAATATAGAGACGGATCATAGAGAGTATACCTTTTGCAATATAAATGTTGTTGAAAATATTAATATCACTTTATTTTAGCTTAACTGTCTGTTATAGAGAAATAAGAATAGAATGTTTACCTAGATACTACTATAGTTGTCCTAGTTTACAAAAGTTTAAATCGTTGTTATTTACGGATAATTCAAAATTATTAAAAAGGCTAGCCAAATATATTTGTCTTGCGAATATCAAACGTGAGAGCTTAATTGCAACAGAATAAATATATACGTTTAAAAAGCATGTGCAGGTGCAGTTTTTGTGAGTGTTTTATTAGTATGATTATTATTATATGTTATTGTATAACTGTTCTAATAATGTAGTGACCAACAATCCAACACTGTTTACACAATGCCTCAATGCAAATATGGTATGCGCGAAGCTCGTGCAATCACACCATAGAGTTATCTATATAGGTCATAGCTGGATCATGTACTTTACATAATATGTATTTGTATGTTCGAGCTGTACCAGTGAAGTGTGAATAACATGTATGCTAAAATTACCTTAATAATATATACCGTTTTATCTTAAAACTGCTTACTCATACCTAAATAGTTCTCAAGCTCTTCTCCAGAACATGTTTTAATATATGTCTGTATTTGTATTTAGTATTACGTCTCAGTGCTGATGGCGAATGACATTGTAAAATGTTTATGCCTTAATAAAAAATTAATAGAATTGAATTGTTCAAAGAAGAAAAAAGATTACTAGCAAATATTTGTCAGAGGCGTTTACTGTCAGATGATCTATTCCAAATATTATTTCTTAAAACATATTCAAGTACATCCTAACATACATTTTTATTATATATATAATTCCATTTTTGTTGTTGACATCCTTGGATTATTGATTAAAATGTGTGATTGATATGATTTATGATTAATTAATGATTATATGTATTGAAAATTGATCTATACGTTAGTGAGTGTGTAGAAATATGGGTAACCTATCATGCGAATATTATTTATGTATTACAAATTATGTATGTAATGATGAGAAACTGTAAAAGTTTAAATCAATAAAAAATATATATCTGTCATGTCAAGCCGTGTGTAGTTTTGACCTATCTCACTCCAATTCCTTGAGTCTCGATGCATACTGTTTCAACAAGATTAAATCGTTTTTCATTCACCGTTTTTTACAGACATAGTCAAGGCATTTAAAATACAAATTACACTTAAGTTTCGTATTAACTTAATTAACCTGTCATTCCATGGTTATCTAGCAAATTCAACAACTCATAACAGTTTTTAACATGTACACTACTCAACTTTTATAATCGGTCACTTTTCAAAGAATTATATATTTTTTAATAGTTCATATTTTCATTTGAAATTTTAACTGGCGTCGTTTAACCAATATGGCTATCGATTGATAAAACTCAGTCTGCCTTGATTGGACTAAAACCTTGTTGATAAACTTAATACAAGATTGGTATGTGTTTTTGGGTGATTTTCAGTTTTTAGTATTCGTGTTATTTCCAAAAAATGGGTGACCGATTATAAAAGTGGAGTAGCGTATGTGACGTTTAAACAAACACCCTTATAAATGGTTTATACATTCTCATGTTGCTATGGCTTGTGTCAAGATAACGAATACTTTCTTTGTGGTTGTCTTGACATTTTTATATTCATATTTACATGATCATCTTTGTGTTATACTGATATTGCCTATTAATGCTGCTTGGTTAGTTACAGGATATAGCATGGCGAAGATTTCTTTATTTACACTGTTCCGTTTCATCGGAATGGTAATAGGATAGGTTGAGGTTTGATGCACCCTAGAACCCTACAGCGGTGGTTTTGCCACTGGCCGTTTCAAGGTGCGTTCTCCGATTGTCAACTATTTTTTTATGCGTGGTGTCGCATACTTTGTTTATATATTTCCTTGTAATTGTTTTGTCTTGTATGCATGTTTTGGGTTGACTACTTAATTTAAACATCAATCTCATTAAAATCAAACCCTTTATCACGCTACGATACTCTACGCTTCTAAGGACCTGACAACGCCGCATTGAAGGTCACGTCAGATTGACCTTACGATTAGCCAATCAGATTTCAGCCTTCAAAATCGTTCGGTATAGACTGATTCACTGCGTATGTCGCGTTTCAGTAAAAAAACGCTATGGAGCAGTCTACACTTTGTATCGAAAGAGACAATGTCCGTAACTTTTAGCTTATAAAACAAACAAACAAACAAACAATGCGTTGACAAACATAAAACACATCAACCATTATTGAATGTTTGCTGAATAAAACCAGGATTGTTTGACGAAATTTAATAGCGGTACCAAAAAAAAAGAAGAAAATAATTACGGTACCGCTTCGTAGGGTTTAACTCGTAACCCACAGTAAGATAATAATAACTGCGCTATCGAGCCAAATGTACTCATGCGTACTCAATCTCCACGCAGAGTTATCGTTCCTTGCACTCACATATATCTCTGCTAACTACTAAATTACAAGATTTTGGTAAAACCTGTTAAATTGGAATATGTTTGCCTGAAACTTATTTATTTCTTGTGTAAATATAATTTTCAGAATATCTGCAAATTAGATGTTTGAAATAATGCATGAAAACAATTTAGTTTTAATCGGGACTATTTTACTACAAAACTAATACGTACTTGAGTCTCCTCAATCGAAACGCTTTTGAAAACATTTCAAACTGAAGCTCAGTAGCAGAAAATCACTAAAAAAAATTAACTCATAGAAATAAAAATTGAAATTATTTAATATAGGTCTTTATTTTTTCTTTGCAGATTACGCAAAAGGATTTGTTATAAACATCGTCATAACTTTTTTGAATAATCACGTGACCTAACCGTTCGCCCTACTTCCTTTGACGTTGACAGAGTCAAATGAGGAACGAGTATACTCTGGGTAGAGATTGATGCGTACTATATAGAAAACCTAAAGTTGTAATTGAATGATCTCGGTAGAATAATGTTCTGAATGTTTTCAAATGTACTGACTTTGATTTTCTTTGTATTCTTACAGTAAAACATGCCATTTAACGCATTTCTTTGAATTTATCGTGCAATCCACAGCATTAACACACGGCGACTTTGTTCGGATATATGTGTTTTATGTGGATTTTCGTTTATTCAGTTCACTCGAACATCATCCGAATTGCATTTAAAACGCGAGATTTCATTGATTAAATTTAGTTGATCGTCTCATGGTTATTGATTGGATGAAAGGTCGACCTGACGTGACCTCCAAGGCAGAGTTGCCAGGTCCTATAGCGGAGAGTATCGAAGCGTTATTAGGATTTATTTTCAATGAGATTGTTTAAGCATATGTTATTGACTTCCTTCTATATACAAGCAAAAGGCTTGGGCCACAAGTTCTGCCAACATTAATATAGGCCATTCCCAACAGTATTGTAATTAACAGTTAACAAGATGGCAATATATTAAAATATTTAAATACATTTTTAGGTGAAAAAAGGAAGAAGAAAAAAGGAGAGGAGTTAATAAAATAAGGATTCAGGAAACATTAAACAAGTAGGAATGAATGATGATGTGGTTGTAGAGTCCTGCCCGAAGCGTGTGTCATAATAGTGTATATAATCTCTAGTCGTTATCAAATCGTTTAGTATGTTTAATGTATAGCTGAACATGATTAAACTAGTGCTATTATCTTTAGCTGTATAACTATCTTTTCCAAATAAAAATACACGTGAAACGGACGGGTAGCATGAAAAGGACGAAGTCGATCATTTAAATAAAACGGACATTGCATAAAATAATGTTCGGCATCCTCCTTTTCATGCCAACACTTCTCACAGGTTGCGTTTTCTTTGATTATGTGCCAGGTTACTGCATTTGTTTATTATCCTTGCATGAAATACAGACAATCTACAATACCCAGAAAAATAGAAAATAAGTATTTTGGGCGGATTAAAGTATTGATTTGTAATAAGAGTTTTAAAAGCAGAAAGGGAGTCTGCATTTCGTATGTGTTCAAATATTGTATTCCATAACGATATACACGAAGAAATGAACGAATTACAAAATATCTGCGTTCTCGTATGAATAGATACGTTATCATTTGAATTTCTTAAGTTGTAAGGAGCAACTCTGCCAACTATGTCCGGGAATAAATTTACAAAATATTCAGGCATATAACCAGTTAAACTTATAAACAATTATCTTTTTTTGTATTTTATTTTGTCTTCTAATGATAACCACCCAATTTCGGTATATAAATTACGAATAGACGTTGATCGTGTTAATCCAGTGATGACGCGAGCTGCTTCATGTTGATTTTTTTCTAAAGTGTCTTTTTCGTATTGTGTGCAGTAACAGAAGTATATTTACGTGTTAGTCTCATAACTGATAACTATATTTGGTTTAAAGCTTTACGATTGACTAAGAACTTTATTTTTTACTGTATACTTACTCCCTGGTTCTGTTTATCCTACATTTCCTGCCAGACGTAAGAGAGATATGGAGTATCTGAAGAAAAGTATTTTAGGCCTATCCCTACTTTTGATTTTTTTAACGCCTTTACACTGTTTTCTCCTCAAATCTCATAGTTTTACTCTTCTTTTTTTTGTGTCTAAACTAAACACGATGCACAATTGCCCGATTAGGCCCGTAAGAACGTGCGGCAAATATAAAACAAATAATTTTCTCCGCTATCTATCTATCTATCTATGGATACTGCATCACCCTCTTTCGAAGATTATGTGCAGGTGCGCGTCTGTGCGGTTGTGAGTAATGTAAAAGATGATAAAAGAAAGAGTAAAATAAGGTGAAGGTGAAATAAAGATGAAAGTGTTATGTATGTTAAAAGTTCGATGAAGAACAAAGTGATATTTAAAAGATAAAAGACAGCGTTTTAATTTATGGCATTTGGTGGCTAACAGAGCAAACTGCCGGCTTGAACGAATCTAAGCTAGGCAGCATGGCAATGCTAGTCGGCAGGCTGTTCCATTGTACCAAAGCAAGCGGAAAGAATGAATATTTGTAATAGTCAACGCGTGTGTGTATTTGACGAAAAGCTAATGGATGTGACAGTCTAGATAGTCTCAAGGGATGCTGGACATATGACGGCATTTGGATGGCAACTAGCCCATGGATGATTTTGAAAAATAGGCAAAGTCGGGCGTCGGAACGTCTGTCCTCGAGAGAGCGCCATTTCAGGTTGTTTAGCATAGTTGTGACACTGGATTGATAGGAGTAATCATTGTGTACCCACCTTGCGGCTCTTCTTTGCACCATCTCCAACTTGTCTATATTGTGTTTCGTATATGGGCTCCACACTGGGGAGGAGTACTCTATCACTGGGCGGACTGGTGCTTTGTATGCGGTAGCTCTTATACCTGGGTTTTTGCTTCTGATGTTTCGCTTTATGAAACCCAGAGTTCTGTTTCCAGATGTACTTGCCTTCTGAATATGGTTGTTCCAGGTAAGATCGCTGCTGATGTTGACACCAAGGTATTTGGCACTGCTGACTGTTTCCAGTAATTGACCATGTAGTATGTATGTTGATGGGATAGGAGTTTTTGACCGTGTAATTTGAATAAGAATACACTTACCTGGGTTAAACTCCATATCCCATTCATCTTCCCAAAGAGAGAGTTTGTTGAGGTCTTGCTGCAAAAGTTGAGCATCTTTTAAACTAGAAACAGCCAGATACACTGCAGTGTCATCTGCGAATAGTCTTACTTTGGACTTTATGTTATCAGGTAGATCATTTATGTAGATCAGGAATAGGATCGGACCTAGTACTGAGCCTTGGGGTACACCTGAAGTAACTGGTACCGGGTCTGATTCTTCATTTTCAATTATTACCTGCTGCAATCTGTTTGATAGAAAAGCTTTGATCCATTGCAAGGTATCGCTTCTGATTCCATATTGATGGAGTTTGAGCAAAAGTTTTTCGTGATTTACCTTATCAAAAGCCTTGCTAAAGTCAAGCAAAATGAGGTCTGTTTGGTGCCCATCTGCTGCGTTTCGTAGCAGGTCCTCAACCAGCATAATCAGCTGTGTCTCGCATGACCGTTTAGAGCGGAACCCATGCTGCAAGTCATACAGTATGTTGTGTTTGTCCAGGTGTGTCACAACGTTCGAGGCAATGATATGCTCTAGAACTTTGCATAAAATGCAGGTTAAAGAAATAGGCCGATAGTTAGCAGCATCGCATTTCTCACCTTTTTTAAAAAGGGGACAAACATTTGCACTGTTCCAGTCTTTTGGGACTCTTCCGGAGTCGATAGATTGTTGAAAAATTACCTGAATAATGGGGGCTATCTGGTCACGGAGCTGCTGTAGCACCAGGGGCTTTATATTATCTGGACCGGCTGCTTTGTGGGGTTTCAAGTCTTTCAGCAGCTTTACAATTCCATTCACAGAGAGAATGATATTTGGCATTATTGGGTGCCGATTCCTGTCTTGCTCTGGAACAGAAGTGGCTGGTAGCTTACCTTGGACAGTATAGTCGTGTACGGCCATCCCAGACAACTGTTGGAGTCGAAGGGGGCTATTTGGGGTAAACACAGAGTTGAACTGTTGGTTCAAGATGTTTGCCTTTCCTGTGTTGTCTGTACACAGTAAACCATCTTTCAAAAGAGGGGATATTCCTGTGGAGTCTTGTTTTGAGTTCTTGAGTAAGGAGAACAATTTCTTGGAAGTAAAGGATGACTTACTATTTTCTGGATCCTCGCTATATGAAAGTCCAAGAATAGAGTCAATGTAGGCATCATGGGCTTCTTTCAGTTTACATTTCACTGCATGTTTAACATCCAAGAAAGCTTGTCTATCCTTTGGTGTTCTGTACCTTTTATATTTCTGGAATAAGCTGTCCCGCTTTCTTATAACTCTTTTTATATCCTGAGTCATCCAGGGGAGTGAGGGTTTACTGTTGATGGTCTTTTGGGGTACATAAGTTGAAATACCTGTTTGAATGGCCAGCTTAAATTCAACCCATAACTTGTTTACAGATTTTTCTTCATAACTTACCATGAACTCCTCTTTGAAATCAGCCATGTGCTGTTCAAAGCCTTCCCAATCCGCTTTTTTGTACATGGACATAATTCTAGGTTTTTGTTTGTTTACATGGGGCCTGATGTTCTAACGTCTCACATCACAATTAATTGTCCATAGGATCCCATTGTAACGTTTTTGTTCGTGGCATAGAGATAGTATAGAGCGTTTAGTTTAGCCAATAAAGAAAGAGTAAGACTATGAGATTTGAGGAGAAAAAACAGTCGAAATTGGGTGGTAACCATTAGAAGACGGAAGAAAATACCAAAAATGATAATTGCTCACAATTTAAGGTTCAAGCTGATTATTTGCCTGAATATAATTACATTCTTCACTGATCCAATATCTGCAATTTAAAACACAACAAATATTTACCAGGCTGATTTTTTTTAATTTAATGTTTCTGTGATACCTATCAAAATTTAGCGTAATCATATGCCCCGTGGTGATTAGTGTGTAAAATGAGGCAGAATTAGCTATCTAGAAATCTTATATCAACAGGAATTTTTCTGTGATATCTTCCTAAAATGCTGTAGATTTAGAACCTGGTAAGGATACATCAATGTATGTAATGGAAAGTCCTTTAAAATGTAGAAAGGCGAACTTTTTTTATCTTTCCCTTCACCCGCAGGGCACGAGTATTCAGTGTAGTGTTGTTAGTCCTTTCGTTTCTTCTAAAGTTTTTGCTAGTTTAGTGCCTATCGCGTTGTTTTGTGGTACGTGCGTCGAATTAAATTGTGACAAAACATACAAAATGGCGGATGACAGTAAGGAAGCGGGAAGCAGTGGCAATTTCATAGTTAATTTCGTTGGTGAAATTGTTTCAAGTCCTTTAAATCTTGCACTATTAGGACTGTGTGCTTTTCTACTGTACAAGATCATTGTTGGTCAGAAAAAAAATGAGCCAGCTCCTCCCAGAGAGCCAGAATTGGCAAAGTTGAAAAAGCAGGACATGACACTGGAACAACTGAGAGAGTATGACGGCAAAGGCCCAGAAGGCAGAATACTTCTGGCAGCCAATGGAAAGATATTTGATTGCACGCGCGGGAAAAGGTTTTATGGCCCAGGTATGAGAAATATATTTTAACACAGAGCAGTGATTTATTGGACAATACTCGTCGGGCAACGGCGTCGAAGTTAACCTCCGCCATATAATTTTGAGTTTTCTATTTGCCTCAATGCAAAATAGGTCAAGTTTAATAATGGCTTAAAAATTATCAGAATAAAGTCATATTGTCAATTAAAGTTAGATTTATAACTTTGTTGTCTTAACCTGTAAATTTCTAGCCATTATGGCAGTATCACAGAAGAAACATTTTCTGAAAATTGCACGTGCATCGGATTTCGGAAAACCTGTTCGCTATTTTTAGCTCCAGGCAGAAGGGTCAGAGTTCCGGAAATACGGTTGCCCGACGTCCTGGGCAAGTGGATTTTGGATGCGGACAAGTGACTTTTGCAAATCTGGTTGCCCGCCAATTGCCCGATTGGACGTTTCCATTCCAGACCAAATCAAGTGGCAAACTAGCCATATCAGAATTTGATAACTGAATAAAACTGGCCGCTGTTTTTCGCTGCTAGCGACTGTTAATAAGATCAAACAACTTTCGGTACAATCAACATTCTCACCCCAGGCAGCTTAATTTGTGGCATTATTTCAATAAACAACTAATTAACCCACACACGCATTTCACATCGTTTCACAATTTATCCTGACACAACCGTCAGACGTGTGTCCATCGTCCAATGAAATTGCGGCAATCATGTCCGTGACCTCCCAACCATAAACATAGCTACTAGCAGAAATCGTTTCCAAATAATCCCTGAAAGTCATTTGGACCTTCCATCAATCAGGCCTAAATTTAAAGATTGTTTGTTTGCAGTTTGCGACCGACCCACGGCAAATCCGCCGACCCAAACAATAGTTTTTTTTAAGTTTTTTTTAAAAAAATTCCCCCCCCCCCCCCAATATGTTCATCACAAATATTGTTGGTTGTTTCAGTTGTTTCAGTTGTAATGGGAAGTTTCAAAATGCTCTGATATATTGGATGGAAATAATCTCTGCTGCTATAGTAAATTGAAAGCGTCTACATGACTGACCTTGTGAGTGAGAAAAATGTGAAGATGGTGTCTGCAAAAAGGACACTTGAAGAGAATATTGTTCTTTGCAGTTGACATTTACTTTTTTTTCTACTTGCCAGAACTTAGAAATTTTATGCGTGGGAGCAATATTTTGGGTAAAGTGTATATCTCTACAAATTAATAATGTTATTTTCGGGCAAGTCATTGTCTAATCCACTTGCCCAAACTAAATTTCTACTTGCACCGGGCAAGTGAAAATTTGACCATATTTTTCAAATATTTCTAATGATGATGTGCGAATATTCAATTTATATGAAATATAAAAATAGTGTAGATTGTATGCACTGGATTTGATGTTTATATCTTGTACCAAACAAAAGATTTTGTCATTTGAAACATTACTTCGAAAAAGTTAGCATCGAGCACTGTTTAATAGTTACTAAGTCTATTTCATGTGTCCATAAATGAACAGTTGATCAATGTTTTGCATGTTCTGATAATATTTAACTAAACCCTTTTTGAAAAAAAACTATGGATAATATTAGTGAAGCACACGATATTTGCATGCCGTCGATGGGCATGCGTTAATAATAAGAATGTGTTAAAAAAATAATATGACCTACCGACCCACCCCTAAAAGCCATGGGTCGGAAACTGCAAACAAACAATTTTTTAATGGTGGCCTCAAATATAAAAATTCCTTAATTTGCAAATTTAATGTGTCAAAGTAATGATTGACAGACCCACGTGACGTGATGTTTTTGTTTAGATAATCTAGCCGAAGACTTTTTCGTAACTAAAATACGTTTTCTTTCACTGGAAGCACTCGTTTATCAATGCGATTTTATGAGGTATTTGGTGTATTTCATTGATATACTCTGTAATTAAACATATATGGAAGTGCATACTACACAAATAAGTTGCATAACTAAGCAATATGCGCATGTCATGTGTTTTCGCGATTTCAAAACAATCACGGAACCTTTTTCTCAAGTTCTGAACTTTCGCTTTTGATAAATAAGGCTGATGCTACTACTTCTTAAACAATTCCTAGGGAAAACCCTATTCATGCCTCTTGCTTTCATCTAATTCCCTTTAGTTCAAAGACAAAGGCCTAGGAACGTTACCATGGTTACAGATATTTGGGGCCAAGTGAATATTTTTAATAACGTTTGTGTCTTGTTTATTTGCTTGTCACACATTTAAATAAACACAATAGCTTCTTTTTTTTCTGTCAACTGGTTAATTGTACACACTGTGACATTAAAAGTTCCATACACTAGCTGCCAAGCAATTTTCAAGAATCAAGATCATCTTTTTTTCATTAATGCCACTTTGACATTGCAGGTGGACCCTATGGACTGTTTGCTGGACGTGATGCTTCCCGCGCCCTAGCAACATTCTCCATGTCCGAGGATGTATTTCGCAATGAGTATGATGACTTGTCAGACCTAAGCAGTATGCAGATGGAGAGTGTACGGGAATGGGAGATGCAGTTTACGGGTAAGTTGGCAGATCTATGGAGATTGTACGGGAATGGGAGATGCAGTTTATGGGTAAGTTGGCAGATCTATGGAGAGTGTACTGGAATGGGAGATGCAGTTTGCAGGTAAGTTGGCAGATCTATGGAGAGTGTACGGAATGGGAGATGCAGTTTACGGGTAAGTTGGCAGATCTAGGGAGAGTGTACTGGAATGGGAGATGCAGTTTACAGGTAAGTTGGCAGATCTATGGAGAGTACGGAATGGGAGATGCAGTTTACGGATAAGTTGGCAGATCTATGCCAGGAGAGTGTACGGGAATGTGAGATGCAGTTTACGGGTAAGTTGGCAGATCTATGGAGAGTGTACGGAATGGGAGATGCAGTTTACGGGTAAGTTGGCAGATCTATGCAAGGAGAGCAGTTTACAGGTAAGTTGGCAGATCTATGGAGAGTGTACGGGAGTGTGAGATGCAGTTTATGGGTAAGTTGGCAGATCTATGGAGAGTGTACGGGAATGGGAGATGCAGTCTATGGGTAAGTTGGCAGATCTATGGAGAGTGTACGGGAATGGGAGATGCAGTTTACGGGTAAGTTGGCAGGTCTATGGAGAGTGTACGGAATGTGAGATGTAGTTTACGGGTAAGTTGGCAGATCTATGCCAGGAGAGTGTACGGGAATGTGAGATGCAGTTTACAGGTAAGTTGGCAGATCTATGGAGAGTGTACGGGAGTGTGAATTGCAGTTTACGGGTAAGTTGGCAGATCTATGGAGAGTGTACGGGAATGTGAGATGCAGTTTATGGTAAGTTGGCAGATCTATGGAGAGTGTACGGGAATGGGAGATGCAGTTGACGGGTAAGTTGGCAGATCTATGGAAAATGTTCGGGAGATGCAGTTCTTAGGAAGACCTGTTAACAGGAAACAGGCTCCAGAGACTGAGTCACAGACTCCAATATGCATTAACTTACATTAAATTAAATACTTTTTTTTTTTTGAATATCGTGCAACTCAACTTTTAATTATGAGCACTAAATAAGCAGAATGCAGCATGCATGATATGGAAATATTGATACCCTACAGGTTAATACTAGAGTATGATAGTAAAGCATACTCTTTTAACTTACTTCTGATGTGTACGCAAACGCGAGGTTTTAGCGCCTTTAGTTAAAGTTCCAAAATATCTCTGCAAAAGTCTGGCTAAAGACATTCTAATCTGGCTAAAGAAATTGTTAGGGCTTTAGCCAAATTTATCTAAAGGGTTTAAAATCCTAACAGTAGCCTAGACCCTGTACCATATTCATTTATGTCATACACAATGACATGTGCATGCCACTGTTTACACGCATATACATGCCACACTGAACACAGCTGTCACTGTCTAGTAGTTTCGACATATGTCACATATATGTGCCACTGTCATTATAATCGCATGGAATCTATAGTTTCTAATACTGTTTCTTCAGAAAAATATGACTATGTTGGAAGGTTACTAAAGCCAGGAGAGCAGCCCAGGGACTATTCCGATACAGAAGATGAGCACAGTGAGGAAAATAAAGATAAACCCGCCACCGAGAAAAAGGCTGACTAATAGCTAGGAGTTTGTTAGTAGCAGGAAGGAAAACATTATTTGTCAGTTAATGTATATACACATTATGCAGGAATGGAAACTATCTGTGTTTATGTATATATGCATTATGCAGGAATGGAACTTTATCTGTGTCAATTAAGGTAAATATACTGTATGTAGGAGGAGAAACTATATGTGTCAATAACTAATATGGTAATGCAGGAACGGAAACTTCCTGGTCAATTACTGTATAATACGGTAATGCAGAATGTCAAAAGTGATCTCTGTCAATTACTGTAATATGGTAAACTACCTGATAGTACAGTAACGCAGGAAAGGAAATTAATCTATGTCATTTACTGCATTATACGGTAATACAGGAAGGGAAGGGAAATTTTTATCTGTATTAATTACTGTATAATATGGTAATGCAAGAATGGAAATTTTATCTGTCACTTATTGTATAATTTGGTAATGCAGGAATAGGAACTTTAGACATGCCAATTACTGTATACATTCGTAATACAGTAATGCAGGAAAGGAAACTATCTGCCCATTTACTGTACAATACGGTAATACAGGAAGTGAACATTTATCTGTATCACTGTATTGTACAGTAATGCAGGAAGTGAAAGTTTATCTGTATAACTGTATTATATGGTAATGCAGAAAGTCAGAAATTATCTGTATCACAGTATTATACAGTAATGCAGGAATGGAAACTTTAGCTCTGTCAATATAACGATAATACGAATAAGCCAGTTATGTTAATCATATAATTGTTTTTTTATTGGAAGAATTATGGGTGTTGTTCTTTGATGCAAATAAAAGAACTGTGGTGTGCTTCAGTAAAATGTGCAAATGCGCTATAGTCGGTCTCGTGTTACATCCAGGTTAGTTATTTTTCATGAAATAACTTGGTCTGGAAACAATAATTACACCAGTTATCATAAATGTTAATTTATATGGTTCTTTAGTGCTGTGTGCCATGAGAAATTCTTGTGATTGGAGTACATTTTTTATTGAACTATATGTACACCGGAAATATTTATTTGCTGTTGTGTATGTGTGGTTCTAAGGTTTAAAGTCGCTCTGCCTTTTAACCAATAGGACGTCCTAAAGGTATAGGTACAGTACGGTCTGGAATTTGCTGTTTCTCGATCCAGGATTTCATTAATGAGTAGGTAGGTAGGTGATTCTTTTTTGCCAAAGACAGTAAACATCTAAAGAAACTCAAGAAAAATATACGGAAGATAGAAACAAAAAAGATAATGTTATAGAATTGCTATAAAAAGTTTTGGGTAGGACACTTTTCATGGTTAGGTAGGGAAACGGCAAACCAAAAAAATTTTGTGGTTGGCCCAAGAACTGCAATAATGAAACTGGATGGAGCATAAAGGACAATTTAATGCATTTGAACATTTTACGATATGAAAGGGAAGCACATTATGATATATATTCGAATCTACGCCTGACAAGTCCTGCATATGAGACATATACCCAAGTTCTTACTCGTTAAAATGGTCAGTGCAATACACCGATGGTAAATAAACATTTATACAATGAACATGTGCATACATTATAGCTGAAAGCAAGTAACATTGTTAATACATAAAATTTCATTTTATAAATGGGATTTTTTTTTATTTATAAGTGTTTCATAATCAATTATATTACAGCCTTACTGAAATTAAGGGCCCCTGTTATTTGAGTGGTACTGTTTTGAGGCACAGTTGATCTGCTCTAGACTGATTCATCCCAAAGAAGCAATACCAAATAACCTGTGATCCTCTACCGTAGCTAATGATGCAGGTGTTTTTTCCCAACTCCTTGTATTTGAAGTAGGTTGTAAATAAATGTATTAAACATGTTTTTATGGTGGTGTTTAAAAGATTCTGTGTAAAAATACATACTGAGCTGCCTAAATGCAGTCATTATTTTTCAAAAAGCATCAAACATGTATATTTTTGTAGAAATCTGTTATTATTATTAAAGGTAAAAGTTTTTATGCTTTCATGTTAATATTTTGTTTTCCGTAATATAATAATAAACAGGTGCTGCAGAACATGTAACATTTAGTGTTAGATCTAGTCTATTTATTGATTTAGAATTGCTTTAGCATATTTAATTGGGATTTGTTTAAATCTTAAAACGGGATTTTAAAAAAAAAAAGAAGAAAATACAGAAAAGGTACAGAAGTAATGTTACCTGTATCACCTAGTAAAGGGTTTTAAATGTTTTTTGTATTCGGCTTATCTTGAATTAGGAAATATTGAATATGATAGAAAAAAAAATTGTTTCAGCTTTGTCTATTACATAGTAATTTGTTTCCTAATTAGGCTTATGCGCTTGGCTATAGGGTGAATACTTGTTTACTCTGGCGCTTAAATAACCACATCTCATTGAGACACATACATATTGCGTATTGGTAATGGTCCTTGATTTCTAGAACTCTGGCTACTTCAAATAGCAATGCATAGTTATTTTTTATTGGATTATTTTACCTAAATAAGTAATACAAATATGGTAAAAAGTGGTTCCCTTGTCTGATCCTTGATTTGTCCACCAGCAGATTTAAAACTGGCCATACGCATCTCCCTGTCCTGATTCTGTGAGCATTTGTTTGACACTAGAATGAAGAAACCTACTAGGTACCTAGTCAATATGTTACAAGTTAAAATGGTTGCATTGAATAACTATTGTCGGATATCAGTCATACATGTAATATATATTTATTCAGATTCTTTGTATTTTTCTTCTCATTCTGGTTGGAAGCTTAATAGCTGTAATTCTGTTTTATATATTTATCTATTTATAATCTTATCATTAAACACTGAGCTGCCTGATTGTAAAGGTATCTACTTCAGATTTTATGAGGGTACATCAGTTTTTTTTCTCTGGAATATAATATTTTTAAAAATTTCAAATTCATGATAAAAATGTAAAATTATGGGTTTCCAAGGTGTCGGTCAGGTCTAAAATTTTAGTTCATATATTTTTAAATAAAATTGGTCATAAAGACCTTAAAGGGACATTGTCCGTAACTTTTAGCTTATAAAACACAGACTAATTATGTTCGCGAACATTACACACCAAACATTACACACCAAACATTACTGAATATTTACTAATTAAAGCAGGATTGTTTGACGGAATTCAATCGCGGTACAAAAAAAAGAGAAACCATTGCGCTCCCGACTGAGCTAACCGGGCTATACATATTACGCAATACATACTATGGTGAAAACCTAATACGCAAATGGAAGTCACGTGATTGCAGAAAAGGTACATGTAAATACGGTGGGTAAACTATTTACAAATAATAATTTAAGCTTTTTTTTTTTCAAACTCACAAATGTATTACTACAGACTTCTTAGTGTCTATGCTCATGTTTTCATGTATACATTTCATTGAATAAAAGTCAGACAGTTATTTGGTTATGCTCAATATCTGCTTACTTACGGACAGTGTCCCTTTAACCCTGATGCTAAGCCTATAAAAATCGCAAATATAATTGCGCAAAATGAATTTCTTTGTAAATAACGGGTCATTTTTAGGCTAATTCATTATATGTTTAGGCCCTTAAAAATGAAAACATTTGTAAATTTAAAGTCGCTCCCTAGGGCCCCATGAAAAACCCGATGTTGCCCCTTTAACATGCTTCTCTGCAGTAAATGAGCCTGAAATATAAATGTACACACATTTGTTTAGAGCATGTCACAGCAGCATTGTAATGCAGGTTGCACAACTGGTACAAATACTTTCAGATGTTATTCATTTTATACATCTGTTCAATTGCTAACTTACACAATCAATGTGGGTTTTACTCTCGTGAATAGTCGGAATGCCACAGCTTGATGAATATGGCAGAATGCTGGCACAAATGAACTATTGAATGAAATACGACAGCAGAAATAACTGATATACGTACTAACTTGCAGTTTTATTTTTAAATAATACTATTTTATATGTAGATACAGTATATAATATATACTATGTACTGTATGAGGAAAGTTTTTCATTGTCTGTCATAATCAACTACATTTATGCTCATTCCAGGTTTTATTTTTTCATAGAGGACTATATCTATTTTTGTTTTCTTTTTATCTGATTTTTATTTTTTCTTGGCTCAAAATGTTGTTCCCATCATCATAGGGTATAGTATTTTGGTATTTTTCTGAAGACGACAACGACATGTACTGTAGGCCCGTGTGGTTCCAGGGCTAAGAATACGGCAACTGCAGATCTCGTTGGAGGGGAAGGCAGAAGGGTAGAACCCCGCCTCAAATTCATGTTCATTTTATCATTTTTTGTTCATGCTCATTAAAGGTCTTCATCATGACCCCTGCATTGTTTCAGGCGCCATCTTGCTCATATCACTAGAAGAGCAGTAGCAGAAAAACTATAACGTGGCTCCAGCGTAAATGGAGTGTCTACAATAGAATTTGCAGCAACTCTGCAGTTCAGGGTGAGAAGGTTCTTGGCCCGTTCTCCATATTTGATCTGGATGTACATGGAGGATGAGCCTGGCATGTTCATTCCTGTTAGGCGCCATATAACCTTTCATGTGTTGGTGCACCTTAAAACCCCAATTCAATTCCATTAAGAAACTTTCTAATTTGTGCATCGGTGATATTTATACCCTGTCTAGAGCTCATGCTGGTGTGTCATCAGTATATTAGTTTTTTCGAATAGAATAAAACTGTTATTAACAGAAAGCATATTTTGAATTATTTAAGTGCATGTCCTTTATTTCCTCGAACAAAAATTATTCGGAAGAGATTGGTTTGACTATTTGTTCCTGTTCAGATTTTGTTCAGTCATGCTGTGGACTTCGTCTAGCCATTTGGCATCCATTTTGATACATGTAGATTGTCCTAGCTTTATTTAGTTGAAAGCAAACTTGTTATAGCGAATTCGAGAATGTGTTATACTTAACTGGCAATCATTACTGTTTGAAGTATTAGATTTTAGCACACACTATTATAGGTGTATATCTTCAATCACTTAAGTATTTTGTTTTTGATTTCAGAAAGAACATTTTCATGTACATAATCAGTCGGTGTATATACATGTATTTGTTGTTGAACTTGCATATTTGTTGTCATTTTACTATTTTAACATCTCTGATAAAGGTTTATACTAGGGATATGTTATATGCCAAATATTATCTTCAAGGCTCATATTAGAATATATAAAAAATGCTGGATACCGACATTTTTTTTTATAAAAAAAATTTGCTTGCATCCTTTTTACACCAAAACCTGAAGACTAAATATGTTTATATCATTCTTTCTAGAATGTCGTCAAATATATGTAGTTAAAGTCCTTGTCCTGCCAACAACAGGCAAACATATGTATACCGTTTCTAAACCTACTGACGACGAGGTATATAACTTGCATATTTTGAGAATCCAAACTCTATAGACACAGTACAAATGGCTTTAACCAACCAGGCCAATCCAAATTCTATAGACACAGTACAAATGGCTTTAACCAACCAGGCCAAATCCCAAAATTGGAGTTGAGAGTTACCAACTTATAAATTCATTTTATGCGTATTAAATCGCATGTATTTAAAAAAAAACGTGAATAAACCTATACTTCTAATCAGCACATATACATTATTATATGACCTGGATAGAGTTTTGATAAACAATTTTGTAGTGTAGTGTAAGTTTGTCGCTGTTTGGTGGGTTCGTTTCTTTAATTATAATAATAGTAATAACTGGAAACAGCTTTAAATATCTCTCGTCTTGCTGACAAAAGTTTTCAAATACCACATTTATACTGAAAAGGCATAATATTGTCTATAACTTGTGTAAGGATTTACAGTGAGTGCTGTGATGGTTATGTGTATGATTTGGACATATGTGCGTCATTGTGAAATGTTGCCTTCAGAACTGCCAACTTGCCATATTCATGTGTTGAAATATATTTTTTATTACAAATGTGAATGAAACAAACTTGAACGATTGGATGACAACAGGCACAGGATAGAGACATACCTACTTGAAACATTTGTTTGTAAACAGTACAGCTACTACTTGTCTTATGTTTAACTCTTAACCTGCTACATATATATAATGGACTATTCTTTCTTTGAATTAAGACTATTCCATTTATGTGACAAAGGGGTGTTTTAAGGAAAACGACTGATCAGCAGCTGGACATTGTAAACCCTGATCTGCCTGCGAGTGATCTGCGTTTATAATGGACGCAAAGGCTATTATAGTCGTGCTTAGCAGGTTAAGGGTTAAAACTATCTCTGCTTGTAGTAGTCTAGTAGTTTTCATTTATCATCATCATTTCTTTATGGACCAAGTGTGTTATTAGAACTTGACCTCAGCACTATTTATTCAAGATCAAAACTATATCTAGTAAAATGTAACGTGATGGTAATTATACACGCAATACGTTTATTATAAATAATCATTTTCACTTGCCATTATTTTGGTTATTTTTGCATAAAGATTTGGTGAATTCGGGATGAAATATGATTTCAGTTTATGAGTATTTAAATACAGAATGTTTTAAAGATATTTCACGTTGATTGTTCAGAGTAATGAAGGCTGAAGTATTTAACTGAGTATTGGGGTTAATGTCATTTCTCTCCGCAGTTATTCCCAGCATCTAGGCTCTTAAGTTTGAAAGAAGATAAACAAAAATATGCTAAAAATAGAATACAAAAGTGTAATATTGGTAATCAGTGACTATTGTTCAGAAACACTAGATTTGTTTGTACATACTAAGTTCTGCCGTTTTTATTTTCTTAATCATTTATGTGTAGGTTCATTTAATGTTACTGCTTTCGAAAGATTCATGTGCCTATGATTAAAACGATTTTCATTTCTGCCTGATGTTGATAATACAACATAGTACATGCAAGGAAATGGGGGAAATTTGCTTTTTCTGTTACTGTCTCTAATCTAAGAGGACCATTTAAATTCACTATTAGACCAAGTGTAATCAATTTACTATTAGACCAAGTGTGATTAATTTGGGTCGAATGCAAAGAAGATGATATACCGTATCCCAGATACTTAATATTTTACCTCTTGACATATCTTTGTTTTTATATGTCCGTATGGACGTATTGTGCGTGGCATCCGCCTGTCCGTTAACTTTAACCTGAAAACTGATTGTGCTCATAACTTTGAAGATATAAGATCTACAACATTGAAAGGTTGTAAACAACTTCAGCATGATCCATTGAATACGTCGGATAAAGGCCCATAACTATGTGGTTCTTTTTTTAGCTCTACTGATCAAAGATCAGCAGATTTTCATGAAACTACACAGGAATGTTGCTCTTGATGTCTAGTTAATCGAAGCAAAATTTCAGGTTGGCCGGAAATTCAAGATGGACGCCATGGCTAAAAATAGATACCGGTATTTACAAAACAAATTTGTAGAGACTACTTTTTGAAATTGATATGGGACTTTTTCTAGAATAATCAGCTTGACATGATGTTGATCGTTGTCGAAAATCATTTTGATTCGACATTAAACATGGCTTCGTCTTTGTGTACATTTTTTTTTTTTTATGTATGGTATTTTACGTCGTTTTCAACACATGTACGGTTATATATGACGGTCGACTTTGTGTACATACGAGTTACATAGTTAACTTGTAGCGACTACACCTCTGAACTTTTAGCGACTACACCTCTGAAACTTTTGTCGGATATTCATGAAACTTCACAGGGATGTTGCTCTTGATGTCTAGTCGATCCTAGCAAAAAAGTCAGCCCTTAAATCAAGATGACCGCCATTGGCTAGTTATAAATTAGATTTTAAAAATATAACTTTGCGGCCACTGCTTTTAATAAACCATAAGTGGTATTGATGTGGATTTACTAAAATGACTGGCACGACAAATAGTTGGTTTTAAACAAATTAATTTTGATTCCATGTCAAACATGCTGGTCCTATTTTCATAAAACTTCACATGGCTAATCTAGCTATCAAAATCCACTTCATGGTCATTGACCTCTTGTTTAAAAATATCGCCCTTTGAAAAAAGATTAAGTTGCATTTTACAAGCGATTGTGGCTAATTACTTTCAAGGTTTTAAGTTTGCACAAATCTGCAACATGATCCAATGAATGCATCTTATAAAGGCCCATAACTCTCTGTTCCATGTTTTTAAATTATTTCTTTTGAAAAAGGTTTAACCTGGAACTTGCCTATGACGGGGGTATATGGCTACATCACTAGGCGGTGCTCGTTTTTTCTTGTGGCAAAGATACTTCAGTATGATTTCTGGTCAAAGACGACACGGGGCATTATTACAGTTGGTTAGTGTATACATGTACTTTACATTCATGAAAGAGTATGAGAGTGGACCTTTGGAAACGGCCGAACACGACATATACGAAATATTGCAGTCTCGGTTTGATTGACAGTGACTGTTCATGAATGAAGCCTTATACCAGAATTATTATTTTTGTGTCATGGTTAATTGTCCAATCACCAGATAAGATAAAGTCTCTTGCATTATACTTGTTGAACTATAATTTTATAAATTTTTATTTTATAGGCTTGTTGGGACCTCAAATGCATGGTGTAATAGTTGCAAAGCCTCGTGGTTGGCTAGTAAATATGGCAGTAGGACAATGAATATATCCTGTAACATAATTATATAACCACCATTAAATTTTGAAAACAAATGATAAATATAAATTTTGTTGCAATATCATTGTCAGATACTGTTGTGACTGTTTTATCCAAAATTACAATATAACTTTGAATTGAATTACTACTTTTACTGATTTTATATGTTTATAATATAATGATTATTTATTGTTGTACTGTAATATAAAGAGGTCAATTAGTAAAACAGGAAACTGCTTCAGATATTGCTCATTTCTACTTTATCTCCATGTGATGAATTTTACCTTGCCGGCTTGGTCCTAAATGAAATTCAACTTGCTGCAAAATCCAACAATGGGTCACCCCCATGTGGTTCCCAGCCAGGGCAGGAATATAGCCAGGCAGAGGGGTAAAATCCTCCCCGCTCCCCGGAATTCAAGTTCATTGTGTCAATATTTGTGCTGCCCCCCCCATATTTTTTTGTGCTGCCCCCCCGCTCCAACAGACGAGGATAAGGAGAAGTCCCCCCCCCCCCCCCCCCCCCCCCCCCCCCCTGCTCCAACAGACAAGGATAAGAAAGTGTCTTGGCCCAGGCCACGTCATATACAGTCATGTCTGTGAGGCTCGAACCCACAATAAGCTGGCACACACTCTAAATTACATACAAGGCTGCCGTCTATGCTGTCGTGCTGTGCTGTCTGTTGGTGCCCCCCCCCCCCCCCACCCCCCCCCCCCCCCCCCCCCCCCCCGCTCCAACAGACAAGGATAAGGAGGTGTCTTGGCCCAGGCCACGTCATATACAGTCATGTCTGTGAGGCTCGAACCCACAATAAGCTGGCACACACTCTAAATTACATACAAGGCTGCCGTCCATGCTGTCATGCTGTGCTGTCTGTTGGTGCCATTCCATCACACTGTACAAACTTATAGTAAACATTTTATGCATTAGAACAAATCTAGTAAACATTTTATGCATTAGAACAAATATAGTAAACATTTTATGCATTAGAACATTAATGCTTTTTTCATCATACTTGTATATATTTCATACAATTCCAATTTTGTATACTAATTAATGACAACAAGAGACCTGTATCACTCTACTGGCTATATGGAGTATGGCTGGTGGGTGAGTAGTTTGGGTGGGGGTATTAGTTGTGGCACCTATGACAAAACCATTTGCCCTGCACTGAGCAATATGGCAGTCAAACATAAATTACTGCAAGTTCCCCCAAGTTGTACCTATGTAGAGGGCTTTACGCTAGAGGACAAAACCCGTTTTATAAATGCATTCACATTTGGACAAGATATTATTATTTTTTGTATTTTTTTCCCTAGGGGGCCCCAGCAGATGGAACCGAAATACGAAAACTTATTGTGCATCTGCACATACTTAACTAGGAAATACACCACCCATGAACATGAAATCTCGAAGGGTATGGAGGGAGTTCGGGGCAATAACTATGCCATAAATCATCCAACCGGAACATGGCGATGACATGCGCTTCTAGGCTTGGTACTGATCATCCCTGCCAAGTTTTATTGATATCTGACAGGTGATCAGGACTAGTTGGAACAAGTGTATTAAAACCTTTAGAGCCATAACACGGCGATGACATGCACAACTAGGCTTGATATTGATCATCCTTGCCAAGTTTCGTTGAAGAGAACTAGCCAGGACAAAGTTTGTGTATTAAAACCTTTAATGGGCCATAACCCCCCAAAAATAATTCAACTGGAACACTGCGACGATATGTACAACTAGGTCTGGTACTGGTCATCCCTAAAACGTTTCGTTGAAATCCGTCCAGGGGTTCAGGAGAACTAGTCCGGGCAAAGTTTGTGTATTAAAACCTTTAAAGGGCCATAACTCCATTAAAAACATTTAACTGAAACACAGTGACGATATGTACACTAGGCCTGGTACTGATCATCCCTGCACATTTTTGTTGAAATCTGGGGAAATTAAGGCCATATCGTAAAAATATAGCATTTTTAGATCACCTGAGCCGAAGGCTCCAGGTGGTCTATTGGGATTACTCCTTGTCTGTTGTTAACTTTTGCTTCCAACGACATCTCCTCAGAAACAGCTTGGCCAATTTTAACCAAACTTCACATGGATGGTCCTTAGATGAATGCTTTTTAGATTTTTTAAAATTAGTCCACGACATCAAAGATGGTCGCCTTTACCATATATGGTCGAAACCTTAATAAATCTTCTTCTCAAGAACTACTAGACAGAATTGAGTTTTTCTTTTATAAGATCGCCAATACCTAGACTATCAATTTTGTTCAAATGAAGTCCCCGGGGTCAAATATGGCTCAGCCCCGGAGGTCCACTGTTTGTATATTGAAATTGTGCATGTTTTTCATAGACTTATATAGAAAAACACTTTAAAAAATCGTCTTCTCTAAAACCACAAGGTACAGAGCTTGTAGCATCAGCTTATGATCCTCTACTAAGTTTGTTCAAATGGTGACCCTTGGGGGTCACAGTTTGACATAGACTTGTATAGGAAAAAAATCAAAAAATCTACTCTGAAACTACAAGAGCCAGAGGTTTAATAGTTTGCATTTACTATAAACTTATGGTCCTTTACCAAGTTTGTTCAAATTGTGACCCTGGGTTACATTTGGCCCCGCCCCAGGGGTCACATGTTTTACATAGACTTGTATAGGGAAAAACTTAACAAATCTTCTTCTCTGAAACTATAAGAGCCAGAGGTTTAATATTTTGCATATGCTTTAAGCTTATGGTCCTCTACTAAGTTTGTTCAAATGGTGACCCAGTGGTAACATTTGGCCACGCCCCAGGGGTCACATGTTTTATATAGAATTACCTACATAGGGATTTTTTTTTTTAAAAATCTTCTCAATTTTTCACCAAATTTATGGATGATCCTCGGGTGAATGCTTTCCAAATTTGTTAAAATTAGGTAAACACAACATCCAAGATGGCCGCTATAAAACAATCTTTAAATTACTTCTTTTATACTTGGAAGCTAGGGCGTTTAAATCCCACTGGAGGTAAACTTTTTTTGTTTTTTTTCGTTTTTATTGTTTCCTGTTTGGATGCGTTTTTTTCCTTTAGTTAATTTTTCTAAATTTTGTATATAAGGATTTGATTTACTTATATAGGGAAAACTTAAAAATCTTTAAAATTGTTAGCATGGAGTTGTGGGTTTAAATTTCGGTTGAGGGCATTGTGTTTTGCACATGTAAAAAGGTATTGAAAGAAATTTAATTACGAAACCCCTTGATAGAAAAGCCATTTTAGATTGAAGAGCATCCATAGGCCCTTTTGTTATTTATTATTATTAATGACTGCTAACCCATGGTTTATCAAGTTTGCTCATTTGGAGTCCCTGGGGTCAAAGATGGCTGCAACCTCTGGGTCCAAAGTTTGTATGAAGAGATTTTGCATGTTTTTAGCTCTACTGGCCAACGGTCAGCAGAGCTTATGGGATGGTGTGTTGTGTCGTCTGTCGTCCGTTAACTTTTCTTCAACGACTTCTCCTCAGAAACCGCTTGGCTAATTTTGACCAAACTTCACATGGATGATCCTTAGATGAATGCTTTTTAGATTTGTTAAAATTAGGTCAGCGCTCATCCAAGATGGCTGCCATTACCATATATGGTCGAAACCTTAAAAAATCTTCTCCAGAACCGCTGGACAGATTTCAACAGTTTTTTTTTTAAAACGATTGCCAACGCCTAGACTATCAAGTTTGTTCAAATAATGGCCGTGCCTCGGGGGTCCAAAATTTGTATATTGAGGTTTTGCATGTTTTTCATATAGACATATAGGAAAAAACTGAAAAAAATCTTCTTCTCTGAAACCACAAGGCACAGATCTCTCATGTATTACATGTAGCATCAGCTTATGGTCCTCTACTTAGTTTGTTCAAATGGTGACCCTGGGGTCAAATTTGTCCCCGCCCCGAGGGTCACAGTTTTACATAGACTTATATAGGATTTTCTTTTTTAAAAATCTTCTTTTCGGAATCTACAAGAGCCAGAGGTTTGATACTTTATATTTATTATAAGCTAATGGTCCTTTACCAAGTTTGTTCAAATGGTGACCCTGGGGTCACATTTGGCCCTGCCCCAAGGGTCACATGTTTTACATAGACATGTATAGGGAAAAACTTAAAAAATCCTCTTCTCCGAAACTGCAAGAGCCAGAGGTTTAATATTTTGCTGTTGCTGTAAGCTTATGGTCCTTTACCAATTTTGTTCAAATGGTGACCCTGGGGTCATATCTGGCCCCGCCCCGGGGGTCACAGTTTTACATAAATGCTTGTATAGGGAAAAAATGAAAAAAATCTTCTTCTCTGGAACTGCAAGAGCCAGAGGTTTAATATTTTGCATTTGCTAATAAGCTTATGGTCCTTTACCAAGTTTATTCAAATGGTGACCCTCGGGTCACATTTGACCCCGCCCCAAGGATCACGTTTTACATAGACATGTATATGGAAAAACTTAAAAAATCTTCTTCTCTGAAACTGCAAGAGCCAGAGGTTTAATATTTTGCATTTGCTATAAGCTTATGGTCTTTTAACCAATTTGTTCAAATGGTGACCAATTGGTCACATTTGTCCCCACCCTGTGGGTCACAGTTTTACTTTTTCTTCTCTGGCACCACATGGCACAGAGCTCTCATGTATTACATGTAGCATCAGCTTATGGTCCTCTACCAAGTTTGTTCAAATGGTGACCCTGGTGTCAAATTTGGACGCGTCCCGAGGGTAACATTTTTTTAAAAAAAAATTTTTTTTTTTTTTTTTAATTTCCTTTTTTTTTTCAATTTCCTTTTTTTTTTTATAATTTTTTCTTTTTAAATTTATATCTTTTTTTTTCTTTTTTTTTTTAATTCTTTCATTTATTGATTTATTTTTCTTTTTTGATTGATTTGATTTTTTTTTTTGATTTTTTTTTCCATTATCTTTTTAATTACTTGACACTTACTTTAAAATTTCTTGTCGGCGCTACTCATCCTAAATGCCTTGTTGAATTTCGACAAAACTTGGCAGGAAGCATAGGTAAGATGTCTAGTTGTGCATATCACGCTTTTGTTCCAGTTCGCTGATTTTTGATGGAGTTTTGGCCCTTTGACATTTTTATTTTAAATTTCTTGTCGGCGCTACTCCTCTTGAACGGCTTGTTGAATTTCTACGAAATTTGGCAGGAAGCCTCAGTATGATGTCTAGTTGTGCAAAGCGTGGTATATCAATGAAATCTTGGACAATTTTGAAAACCAGCTTGATCTTGTTAGTAATAACAGAGTTATGGCCCTTGATTTGATGAAAACTGCTATATTGTATTTTCCTTTGTTAAATCTATAGGAGAAGAGAGCTATATCTAGCTATATCTATCTAAATCTATTAGAGCTGTTTGAGCCAGTAGAGCATCCACAGGCCCTCTTGGGCCTCTTGTTTCATATACTTACATATGTAAAGTCTTAAAAACATCCATTTGCCAGAGGACACTTTTTTCATCATTGCAAAGATCCTCAGGTAATCTATTCAGGGCCAATATGCCCCTCTTGTTAACTAAAAAAAGGGCCATAACTCCGGTGTAAGTAATCAGATTGGTTGGTTTTTAGCTCTACTGATCAGAGATCAGCAGAGCTTATGCCGTGGTGCGGCGTCCGTCGTCCGTCTGTCCGTCTGTCCGTAAACTTTTATTTGTAGCGACTTCACAGCTGAAACTACTGGATGGATATTCATGAAACTTTACAGAAATGTTGCCCATAAAGTCTAGTTGATCCTAGCAAAAATTCATGTTGATGTGAAATCCAAGATGGCCGCCAAAGCTAAAAATAGAGTTTTAAAATACAAGTTTGTAGCGACTTCTTCTTGAAAACTATAAGTGATATTGATATGGGACTTTTTCTAAAATGATCAGCATGACATGATGTTGATCCTAGTCAAAAATCGTTTTGATTCAACGTTAAACATGGCTGCCAGCGGCCATCTTTGTTTACATAGAGTTATATAGTAAAAACTTGTAGCGACTACTTCTCTGAAACTACTTGGCGGATTGTCATGAAACTTTACAGGAATGTTGCTCTTGATGTCTAATTGATCCTAGAAAAATTTCAGGTCGGCCGGAAATTCAAGATGGCCGTCACAGCTAAAAATAGATTTTTAAAAAATAAGTTTGTAGCGACTACTTCTTGAAAACTATAAGTGATATTGATATGGGACTTTTTCTAAAATGATCAGCATGACATGATGTAGATCCTTGTGGAAAATTATTTTGATTCGACGTTAAACATGGCTGCCAGTGGCCATCTTTGGTTACATAGAGTTATATAGTAAAAACTTGTAGCGACTACTCCTCTGAAACTACTTGACGGATGTTCATGAAACTTCACAGGAATGTTGCTCTTGATGTCTAGTTGATCCTAGAAAAATTTCAGGTCGGCCGGAAATTCAAGATGGCCGCCACAGCTAAATATAGATTTAAAATAAATAAGTTTGTAGCGACTACTTCTTCAAAAGAATAAGAGATATTGATATGGGACTTTTTCTAAAATGATCAGTATGACATGATGTTGGTCCTTGTCGAAAATCGTTTTGATTTGACCTTAAACATGGCTGCTTTGTTTACATAGAGTTATATAATGAAAACTTGTAGCGACTTCTTCTTTGAAACTACATGACGGATTTTCATGAAACTTCACAGGAATGTTGCTCTTAATGTCTTATTGATCTTAGCAAAATTTCAGGTCGGCCGGAAATTCAAGATGGCCGCCACGGTTAAAAATAGATTTTCAAAAAACAAGTCTGTAGCGACTACTTCCTGAAATCAAAATCAATCAGTAGAGCTTCAAGGTCATTGACCTCTTGTTGAACTTGTCCAAGCGTTCATTGATATTAACAATCTGGTAAAATTTGGTAAAGACCGAAGAAAAATAAAGGCTCTATCATCTTAACTAAATCAAGGGCCATAACTGGTCCAATCTGGCTGGTTTTCGAACTCGTCCTACATCTTATGGATATATAACTACTGCGTCAGTTTGGTTAAGTTCAGAGGACAAATGGAGGGCAAGAGTGCCCACAATACAAAATTACACATATTTGCAAATTCAAGGGCAGATAAATCAGATGTTTGCGATCGAATATGGCTGGTTCAAGAACTCGTCTGAGATCTTATAGATATATAACTACTGTATAAATTTGGTAAAGATCGCATGAAAAGTGGAGGGGCTAGAGTGCCCACAAGGCAAAATTATGCATTTTTCCAATTTCAAGCAAAATAACTCGACTGTTAGCGATCTAATCTGGCTGGTTCAAGATCTTATGGATATATATCTACTATGTACTGGTAAGTTTGGTTAAGATTAGATGACAAATGGAGGGGTTAGAGTGCCCTCAAGGCAAATTATGTATTTTTGCATATTCAAGGGCAGAGCAGATAACTCAGCTGTTAGCAATTGTTCAAGAACTCGTCCGAGATCTTATGGATATATAACTACTGTATACGTTTGGTAAAGATCAGATGAAAAATGGAGGGGCTAGAGTGTCCACAAGGAAAAATTTAAAGACGGACGGATTGACGGACAAAAGACCATCCCATATTCGGCCGGTAAAGCTAAACGTATTTTTTGTCAAGCCTGTCATCTCAGACGTGATTTTCTCAGGTCAGTATTTTAATAGTATATATTGAAAATATCAATGAAAGCTCAGACAAGTTCGAAAACCAGCTGGATCAGATAGTAACACCAGATCCGACACCCCTTGATTGAAAGAAATGTGCAATATTTGGTCTTGTCAACACTAGCATCTTCATTTAATTTTCGATCTTTACCAAACTTAATATCAATGAAAGCTGAACAAGTCTGAAAACCATCAATATTGAATAATAAACACTAGAGTTACGGCCCTTGATTTTACAAAGTTTTGCTATATTGTGCCTTGTGCCTCTCCAGCACCTTTATTTTTCATTCCTTACTAAACCTGATCAAAGTAACATGATTTTTGTTCTACATATTTCGCCTTGTGATCACTCCGGTTTTTAAGTGAGGCTTGTGTATTAAGAACAAACTTCTGTTATGAACACTTCAGGCTCTTGTTTATTGTATAGAGGCTAATTTATCAATTTTCAATCACTCGATCATTACCCTTTATGCTCATGTCCTGTTTTCTGGGGCTTATCATTTTAGCATGTACAGCGATCCTTGTGTTTTTAATTACAGTGGCCATCTTGGGTGGTGTCCAAACTTTGAAGGGCTTCACTCCAGGACCTCCCATTTGAAATTTGGTTAAAATAGGCAACAGTTTCTAAGATGACTTTTTACTTTTTCGACGGATGATCATATTCGTGTAAAATGTGCAGCCAAAAATGTTTTATAAACTTAACTTGATAACAAACAAGAGAAATAAGGGGTCTATATCGATTAAACAAATCACCAAACTACGTACAAATATTTTAATAACAAACTTTCATTTTAATAATACATAATGCCATAAAAATATGTGATTAAAATCATATTGCATTTTATGTTTTTAATTTATTGGTAATTGGAAACATTATCATGCATCATGCCCAATTTAAAATGCATTACATCAGTATTATTGGTACAGATATTCAGGACATAATGTTCTTGGAGACATTTTATTACAAACTCAATTTTGTATAAATTAACACATATGCAAGACTGATAACTTTACATTAAAAATATACAGTATTTAAAAACAGATCTGAAGTCAATGGAATTCAGTGTCTCTTCCCACTAGGCAGACATCAGTTTGAAAAATAATAAAATTGCTTAATATGCTGTCTATCTTTGTATAATATCAAATACCATATACCAGGTATGGAAAAAATTACAAAATAGTTTTAATTCTTTTTGTGAATTTCCCCCAAGAGGGTGGAGCCAAAAATAACATTGCTCTTGCACGATGTTATCAAGTTGAGACCTCAAATTTGGTTGGGCTTCTGCTCAGGGGTTTAAGAGGAGATACGGTAATGGTGAGACGGAAGCAAGGTGGTGTTAACAATATCCCTTTATGCTTGTCAAAAAACTTCAGGATAACAAGGACAATATAAAAGTTCGTTTTAATATCGATGAAGTTCTGTAACCCATCAGATCACCTCACCATAAACTAAATATTACACAATAATGTGCCAACATAAGTGTTTTATCCTTCTCTGTAGAATATAGAAAGTGTGTCTATCCAAATATTTTTATGTTGTTTCTTTACGAAGAGAATATAACTGAACAAAACTCTCAGACATGATTTTCTCAAGTCAGTATTTTAATAGTATCCATTTGTCAATAATAGATTTGGCTATTCCATTAAAGCGAGGAACCCCAGGAAGGCACGTTTGAAATTAAAAACAACCACCCATAGATGCAAAATCGAGTTTAAAGAATGAAATTTCAGAAAATAGGGTTCACCCATAGATGTTTATTAAATTGTGTTCCTGGGGTCCTAGGTATGTTTTAATTATATGCATGTCTTCACCTAGTAATACCTGTAACCTCAGCCAATAGTAGGGACATGGAGGAAAGCAAGCCACACAATTATGTTTCCTTGGAAGTGATAAATCATGATTTTTTACATTCAAGTATGATGAAAATACAATAGTTCCCAGTAAATGATTACATGTGTTGATATGAAATGTTATGTATGGTGAGCCATGCTCTTAGCTATTCTCATAAAATGTCCAAAAAATAAATATACACCAACTGTTGAAGAAATAGGTCAACCGAAACAATTATGTTGCAGATTATCCATCAAATGAGAAAAATATACAATTTGCATATGAAACCTTTCTAATTTAAATAAATGTCCTAATACACGAGAGGTAGAATTATTAAATGAAGATCAGTCTAATATAGCAAACAGAAACACTATCATGTATTTTGACAAGTTTCTCCTCAATTTTCCAGCTAATTAATCATATCCCAATATAACTTGCAATCCCAGCAATATCAATCACTTGACAATCACATATGGCTGGAACCAGTAGCATATCAACTTCTTGAGGAAGCTCCGACTAAGCAATGTTAACCACGTATATATGTACAGTCTCGTCCAACCTTCATCTAACCTTTATCTCACTTTACTGAATAAAGAAATGGTTATCACATGTTTACCCACACTCATCCGCCTGGAAGTGTTAACCCTGGTACTACACACACCAACTGTACATTTTAAACAAGCATGTTAAAACACAGGCTATTGTTTTAAAACTCTTCTTATATCAATACTGAAATCTTGTTACACATCCATTTTGTTTTCCATATTGAATATTTTATTTTTTATCACTTAGGAATACTCGTTACACATCCATTTTGTTTTCCATCCTCAAATGTTTATACATTATCACTTGTAATATAACCATGACCCCTGCAACACTCATTGAGCCGCTCTCTATTACATTCCATTATAGGCCGGTCCCTCCCCTCCCTGGGGACTCACCCAGTTTATGTTTTGTGTTGGGTCTTTAATATCGCAAGTTTTACAGTGTATACAGTTCTGGGCATTAATCTGTAAACGCTTGCCTTTACCATCTTCTGTCTCCACATATTCATATACACCTGGAAACAAAATGGAAGACATCAGACCAATCAGTTAATATGTAAAAGAGATTTTAGAAATACTTTATGCAGGCCTGCCAAATCTCTGGATAAAATCCTGATTCTCCAGATTTTTCAGTCGCTCTCCGGATTTAAGTGTAAAATCTCCAGATTTTTCATCAAAACCAAATGTTCATGATTGATATTTTCACAGTTTATCAGCTATTACCCGAATTGGTCTTGTTACTCTCCCTAGGAGTATATCAATGGGGGTCATCCGTGTAATGCACTGAATATACATTAACACCTAATAAGGGCATAATTAGTTTCATCAGTGACATAACGACATGTGCAATAACAGCTATATATCTGTGACTTCTTTAATTGGTCAAGCTAACTGAAATCGCAAGTGTGAGGAACTAGCAACTCATAGTGTGTGGTAACACTATAACGACTGCTGCTGTGTACGATGATTATTATTTGTATAAGAGTTATGACGACTTTGTATTTGCATTAAGAACACATCTGTTTAGAAAAGTATGTGCACTTTCATGAAAAAATAATTAAAAAATCTGGTAGCAAGTAGTCTTTGTAATCGGAATTACCATGCTAATTTATTATTTTCTATAACTATCAAACAATGCAACAGTTTGTATTAATTGCATATAAAAATAATTTAAATTTGCGCTTTAAAAAAAAGTAGTTACAAAATGAAGTCACGCTCTCCAAATTTTCATTTAAAAATGTTCTCCGCGCGCCTTAAATCTTAAATTTAAACAAGAGGTCAATGACCTTGAAGCTCTACTGATTGATTTTGATTTCAGGAAGTAGTCGCTACAGACTTGTTTTTTGAAAATCTATTTTTAACCTTGGCGGCCATCTTGAACTTCCGGCCGACCTGAAATTTTGCTAGGATCAATTAGACATTAAGAGCAACATTCCTGTGAAGTTTCATGAAAATCCGTCAAGTTGTTTCAGAGGAGTAGTCGCTACAAGTTTTCATTATATAACTCTATGTAAACAAAGATGGCCGCTGGTAGCCATGTTTAACGTCAAATCAAAACGATTTTCGACAAGGACCAACATCATGTCATACTGATCATTTTAGAAAAAGTCCCATATCAATATCTCTTATAGTTTTGAAGAAGTAGTCGCTACAAACTTATTTATTTTAAATCTATTTTTAGCTGTGGCGGCCATCTTGAATTTCCGGCCGACCTGAAATTTTTCTAGGATCAACTAGACATCAAGAGCAACATTCCTGTGAAGTTTCATGAACATCCCTCAAGTAGTTTCAGAGGAGTAGTCGCTACAAGTTTTTACTATATTACTATGTAACCAAAGATGGCCACTGGCAGCCATGTTTAACGTCGAATCAAAATAATTTTCCATAACGATCAACATCATGTCATGCTGATCATTTTAGAAAAAGTCCCATATCAATATCACTTATAGTTTTCAAGAAGTAGTCGCTACAAACTTGTATTTTAAAACTCTATTTTTAGCTTTGGCGGCCATCTTGGACTTCTCATCAACATGAATTTTTGCTAGGATCAACTAGACTTTATGGGCAACATTTCTGTAAAGTTTCATGAATATCCATCCAGTAGTTTCAGAGGAGTTGTCGCTACAAATAAAAGTTTACGGACAGACAGACGGACGACGGACGCCGCACCACGGCATAAGCTCTGCTGATCTCTGATCAGTAGAGCTAAAAATCTTTGCATATTTTGTTAAAAAGTTTTGGCAGGCCTGTTTATGGCATCTTTTCTTGCAAAGCTGATAGACAATGAACTGGCAAGTTATATCTTAAACTAACAAACAATTAACGATCACCGTTTTTGTTATCAATTTGGCTGGTTATTGATTGCCTATAAACTAAAGTATGCCTTTATAGTTTTACTTTTCAGCAATCATCTAAACTAGAAGAATGTAAGTACTTGCAAAAGTGCTTCAAAAGTTAACTGGCATTTTGAGATATTGACTGGCAAATTGCCATAAAATCAGCTTAAATTCGAGCCCTACAATATTTTATATCTTTATTTTTCCTGTTTGTTTGCACATCCATGTTAAATTTGTTGTTAATTAGCTATATACCCTGACCCTTGTTAAGCTCACGTGTAGGTTGAACTAGGTTTAACCGTATTTTGAAGGGCCTGATATGTGGGACCCTCACCAACTGCTCAGATTCATTATAGGTATCAGGTTCCAGCGTCTTTGCCTTGTTTGGGAATTGTTAATAAATATATAAACATATACATTCTTTTGATTACCCCCCACATGACAGGCTCTTTAAAACAGTGTTTTAACAGTTTATTGCTACATACCAGCAGGACAGAACCTTCCTTCTGGACCCTCATACTGTGTGAGGTTAGTTTTCACCGGCACTGTGTCATCCATCAGTGTCAGATGTGCAGGTTGATCATGGTCGTGGTTGGTTCCCGTCAGAGATACAGATGACAGCAGGTCAAAGGTCACCTCACCATCTGGTTTGGGGTATTCTATGGGTGTGCATTCTGAGGCAGGTTTCAAGTGTGTGTGGTCCGCACCTGTATTGTAGTAGTATGAATTGTTTGATGCAATATTCATTGAATTCATCTTGAACAAGATTTGAAAAACATATCCCCCTCGAGGACTATAAGTTTTTATTTATAGTAACAGTGATCCTGACCTTTGACCAAATGACTGAAATAACAATCATATGATTCCTTTCCATGCCGCAACTTGTGGCCAAGTTTCGTTAAAATCTCTAAAGGAAAACTTAAGTTAATGGGCAGAAACTAATTTGCTATTTACAGTAACTGTGACCTTGACCTTTGACCAAAATAATAACCCAGCTTCCTTTCTATTTAAGTTATTGAGCAAAAACCAATTATCTATTTATAAGGGTGACCTTGACCTTTGACCATATAACCTGAATAACAATCCCAAGCTTCCATTCCATGAGCCGCACCCGAAGTTATTGAGCAGAAACCACTTCTCTCATATACCTTATATATCATATAGTTAATCATATGGTACTTGACACACTATCTTGAGATGATAAATACATACATCAAATGTATGACAGTGTGAGGTAAAAATGAAAATCCTCTACATTTAAAATTAAGTTGTAGCACCAGGCAAACTAAATAGCAAACTAAAATATTCAATTATGTTTCAATAAACAAGGGCTATAACTCTGTAATACATATGTTGAATTGAATTGGGGTTTTAAGGCGCACCAACACATGAAAAGGTTATATGGCACCTAAAAGGCATGAACATGCCAGGCTCATCTTCCATGTACATCGAGATAAAATATGGAAAATGGGCCTAGAACCTTCTCACCCTGAACTGCAGAGTTGCTGCAAATTCTATCGTAAAAACTCCATTTACGCTACTGTTTTTCTGCCACTGCTCTTTTGATGCGAGCGAGATGGCACCTGAAACAATGCAGGGATCATGATGAAGACCTTTAATGAACATGAACAAAAAATGATAAAATGAACATGAATTTGGGGGGATTCTACCCCTCTGCCTACCCCTCCAAAGGGATCTGCAGTGGCCGTATTCTTTGCCCCGTGACCAAATGGGGCCCCCGGCAACCACACGGGGCAATACATATGTTGACTAAGTTAATTGTTCTTTTGATCACTTTTAGTGAAAGCATATTATAAATTTAGTAATTAATTTTTTTTAAATTTTGTAAACTACCTAAAATTAGCTTTTTTCAAATAATCTGTTTTGCATGCATTGATTTTGCACATAGTCAAACATGAGAGTCAATCATGAGCAATATGTTATTGAAATAAACTTCAAATCAAATTTAGCAAAATTTCAGTACCCAAGTTACGATGTTCACCGATTTTTTTGATTTTTCACTCAACAAGGGCAATAAATCTGTAATGCATGTCTCAGATTAGATCATTGCCAAATGCATCCTATACGATGACAAACAATGCCCTATTAGGACAGCTTACCATTTAAAAGATATTTAAAAACACAAATTTAGCTGACTGAATATGGGTGTTAGGAAAAATAAAATAAGACACTTTTGAAGATGTTTGGTTTGCATGAGAATGTGAAAAGCAGACCTCAAGAATGCCACTGCATGGGTCCCATTTATATAGATGTGCAATTTATTTGAAATACAAATGAAGCACCAGCAGTGATGCGAATGTCGGATTGCAAATTCAACATTTTAACTGAAAAATCTATTTAAAGTAAAAAAGGGGATAATTCAGGTAAAATATGAGACAGAGTTATGGTTCTTTTCATATAACATTGTGTAATGCTAATGAACATGTGTGGCAAGTTTCAAAGCTTTCCTACATTTCGTTTTTGAGAAATGAGGAAAAACAAAAAGTTTAACCAAAAGGTCAAAACATGTATACGGACAGATGGAAATTGCCAACTAGAAGACTGTATTTGCTACTGGTTTGCTAGTAGTAGCTGAACAGAAAATAGTGTTTATTTGTTGCTATTTGATATTATTCAAACAAAAACAACTTATAGAAGGGGCCATCAAAATGATAACCAATAATCGTTGATTGACAGCGGTACAGAAGTAGTAGCCGAATTGCTAAAAAAACGGGTACATTTATGGTCATTAACCCTATTGCATATTTGACCAATATTTTACTTCAGTATTGTATTTTTCCAATATTGTTTATACATAGCCTAGGCCTACATGTTATATAAGCAGGGTTATTAGAGTTTTTATTTATTATCGTCTGCTGCTGTCGTCATGGGAAACAGTTTAAATATTGGAGAGCAATTAAAAACACAACTGCTCATGGGTGGTTAGCGCGCGACTTCCCCACGCGCACATATGAGTGCTGGGAAGAAAATCATTTATATTTCGGTACATATTTACTTTTTCGTATACGACGATTCTACTGATGATGAAAATTGTATCATTTTATTAAATTAAATTGATCATTTCTATTGAAGAGCTACGAAATGGTTTGTTTACGGAAATTCAGATACTACTGCTGTTCGGATACTACTTGTATACCAGTAAGCAATCCGGCTGAAAACATTTTTGAAGCAAACAACAAACGTGGCACTTATCACCAAGCTGATTGCTGCAGCAGTTGGGCTGTAACTGTAGAAGTTTGGCTTTGTATCTTACCGTCATGTTTCAGCGTCCATGGTTCTTTGCCTCTGCCCAATATACAAAACAATCCCGTGTACATTAGTCCTCCATACAGACCCAACCTAGAGTTGAACGATGGTCGTACATTCCTCACAGCCTTTAACTCCTGAAACACCCAGCTGTCTTTCAATCTGCTCTCATAGACTGCTGGTTCTAAACCTGCCATTAAAATGTTTTTATTTAATATTATTTTTTTTTTTCGGTTTTGCTGAGGTTGATGGCATTATCACTATCAATCAAAACATTTGACATTTCACAGTTGTGTTTTTCATAAATGCACAATAAGAATTTACCTAAAAATTTAGTTTCAATAAAATTCTATCTTTGGTGCTACTTTGGTTCTATACTCTGTAAAAAAAGTTTTGGACCATGGCAGTGTTCGAACCCGTACAATGATCGCTGAACCATGACATTCATCCATAACCCTTATTATCTCAGTTGATAATTCACAATAGATCAACAATAATTATTGTTTACAATGAAAGTGTGCGAAAAAATAATAATCTTTTTATTGGTTACTCGAATGTGTCCGTAACTGTTACTTTTTATGGACTTTGCAACATTTTTACAGACCCTTTGAGTGTTCGCGATATTTTTTTTAAAATCAAATCTTGTTTGGAATTTAATGTTTCTGGTACCAAAATAACCGGGTAGGGTAGACCTTGGTTACTAAAAAAAGATACTTAAATTCTGTCCACTGGTTTTATTTTTATATGACTTAATATACCCTGGTCCAAAACTTTTTTTACTGAGTATAATTTCAGTTCTCATGGAAGTTATTTGATTACACACTTGTTTAACCTACCTATGGTACTTGACTTATGATCTTCATCAAATATTGTTTCAAACACTGCCTCTGCAGCTACTATGCCACTCTTCATGGCGGTGTGTGTGCCTTTAATCTTGGGAACGTTGATGAAGCCCGGACTACAACCTATCAGGCATCCTCCGGGAAACGTCAACTTCGGAATTGACTGGAAGGATAATAAATGCAATATTCAATTGTTGATTGTATCACAGGTAATATGATGTTATTAAGTGATTTCGTAGTGGCCCAGTTATTGGTCCAAGGAATGTTATACTGCCCAAAGGCCAGGAGTCAGTCCGAGGACAAATAACATGAACACACCTAAACACACCTAATTAATGACAATTTCATAAAATAAACTTCCACTAAAGTAGAATTTTTTGACATTTGCCTTTATTTATAGAAGTGGTAATTTCATTTATAGGTTGGAATGCGAGTGTGAGTGACGTCCCCTACTGGCAAGTTTCTTCATATTGGGTGGCTTATGATTCGTATTGGCCAAGTTTGCGTTGTATTGTATCATGTGTAGAGAGTTTCTAGTAAAACCAGCTTATATACTTTAGTTAATTAATAATGATCTATACAGACTGTAAATGCACCGTATTTACCAAACTCTATAGCTGTAGAAGCGTTACTAAATAAGACTAACATTTAAGGCTTTAAACAATACAAATGATTCATCTTTGTCTCTGTTTAAATTATCTAGTAATAGAATAAAACACAAGCTTCAAATGAAGATATTGGGTAGATAATGATACTGTCCACATAACTATGCTACAAGCCAACGTCTTCTTCTTAAACTCAAACATGTCTTTTTTTGCTTTCTTCTTCTTCTTCAGGTTAAGAGTCCTTCAATGGCTGAAGATCATTTGCCTTTTTATGACATATATATATTTTCCCAAAACAAGTTAAGAAGGTATTTAATGCTATACATGTTCACTTAAATACACAAACTCTGTACACATGTTTGCAAATGTGACTTTTACATGCTTCATTCTACTAGAGTTAACTTGTCCACTCACCTGATATCCTCCCTCATTCAGAGCCCTAGCACCATATCCTATACGATTACCTCCCTTGAAAGTTTTAATTATCGCAGGATGTGTTTTCCATCTCTGGAATTCTTGGTATGGACTTATCCATGGATTAGCATAGTCTAGTCCGATCTGTAACGGTAACATTGACTAAGTTAATGACTGTGTTACAAGTTACATTGTATTCAAAGGTATATGCATGTTATATTAACCCTTAACCCGCTACACATGAATATAATAGCCTTTCCGTCCAATTTAAACCCAGATCAGCCTGATCACGGTTTACAATGTCCAGCTGCTCATCAGTCATTTCCCCCCCAAAACACCCTTTTGTCACATAAATGGAATGGTCTTAATTTGAAGAATGAACAGTCCACTATATATATGTAGCAGGTTAAGGGTTAAATAGTGATATTCTTAAACCCCAAGTTTCAGTATAAAATCTGAAATGGTCCCAGAGGCAATTTTATGATCATTTTATACATTATGCTACTCAGAGAGGTTTAATCCCATTTTTCTAAATAATAAAGCAATTTTAAACTATAAAATTTGTCATGTAAATAAATCAAACAATACCAGTATTCTATACACATAATTTTAAAATGATAACGCATATTAACCCTTAACCCGCTAAGCATGAGTCATTGACTATAATAGCCTTTGCGTCCATTGTAAACCCAGATCAGCCTGCGAGTAACTCACAGGTTGATCAGTTTTTGTTTTTTTTGTAAACCCAGATGAGCGGGTTTATCAGGGTTTACAATGTCCAGCTGCTGATCATTCATTTCCCCCAAAACACCCCTTTGTCACATAAATGGAATGGTCTTAATTCAAAGAAAGAACAGTCCATTATATATATGTAGCGGATTAAGGGTTAATTTACAATACTTTTTGCACTCATAATCCCTACCTGTCAAATTTTGAATTTTGTGGCATGTAATAACAGGTGTACATGTAAAAACAGGATCAGTGATTGGTCACGAGGCTTAAATCCTTATCATTTAGCGGACAACGTTGTGTGTGCATTAACTAGTTTACTGTAGTTATAGACATTGTGGTAGGATCTACTGATGATGTAGCAGACATCACTGTGTGTGCAGCTTCTAGTTTACTGTAGTTATAGACATTGTGGTAGGATCTACTGATGATGTAGCAGACATCACTGTGTGTGCAGCTTCTAGTTTACTGTAGTTATACACATTGTGGTAGGATCTACTGATGATGTAGCAGACATCACTGTGTGTGCAGCTACTCGTTTACTGTAGTTATACACATTGTGGTAGGATCTACTGATGATGTAGCAGACATCACTGTGCGTGCAGCTACTAGTTTACTGTAGTTATACACATTGTGGCAGGATCTACTGATGATGTAGCAGACATCACAGTGTGTGCAGCTACTAGTTTACTGTAGTTATAGACATTGTGGTAGGATCTACTGATGATGTAGCAGACAACGTTGTGTGTGCATCTACTAGTTTACTGTAGTTATACACATTGTGGTAGGACCTACTGACGATGTAGCAGACATCACTGTGTGTGCATCTACTAGTTTACTGTAGTTATACACATTGTGGTAGGATCTACTGACGATGTAGCAGACATCACTGTGTGTGCAGCTTCTAGTTTACTGTAGTTATACACATTGTGGTAGGATCTACTGATGATGTAGCAGACATCACTGTGTGTGCAGCTACTAGTTTACTGTAGTTATACACATTGTGGTAGGATCTACTGATGATGTAGCAGACATCACTGTGTGTGCAGCTTCTAGTTTACTGTAGTTATACACATTGTGGTAGGATCTACTGATGATGTAGCAGACATCACTGTGTGTGCAGCTACTAGTTTACTGTAGTTATACACATTGTGGTACGACCTACGGATGATGTAGCAGACATCACTCTGTGTGCAGCTTCTCGTTTACTGTAGTTATACACATTGTGGTAGGATCTACTGATGATGTAGCAGACATCACTGTGCGTGCAGCTACTAGTTTACTGTAGTTATACACATTGTGGTAGGATCTACTGATGATGTAGCAGACATCACAGTGTGTGCAGCTACTAGTTTACTGTAGTTATAGACATTGTGGTAGGATCTACTGATGATGTAGCAGACATCACTGTGTGTGCAGCTACTAGTTTACTGTAGTTATACACATTGTGGTAGGATCTACTGATGATGTAGCAGACATCACTGTGTGTGCAGCTTAAAGTATACTGTAGTTATACACATTGTGGTAGGATCTACTGATGATGTAGCAGACATCACTGTGTGTGCAGCTACTAGTTTACTGTAGTTATAGACATTGTGGTAGGATCTACTGATGATGTAGCAGACATCACTGTGTGTGCAGCTACTAGTTTACTGTAGTTCTACACATTGTGGTAGGATCTACCGGCAATGGACCTTTAATAGCTCACCTTAGTTTTTGTTCTCTTGTACTCGAATGAGAATTGTGTTCCATTATGAAGAAGATTTGAGCATTTTACTTTTCTTATATATATGACTTGATTTGATCACCTAACAAGCTACTTTGTGATCTGATATGTAGCAATCATATTTTTTTTTCTATATATAATTATGTGATCCAAGGTCATCAACAGATAGGCGCCATATATGAAACTGCACCAAAATGAATGTTATTCAGAACTAACATCATGACATTGTAATGCCAATCACTTTGGCAAAGGCTTTTAAAGATTTTTGATTTTAACAGAAAAATAGTAAAGATGCACGTTTTCTTTTCAAGAAATAATTGTCCAGATTTGTTGAACTGCCCTATATTTAATAAGATGTTGCAAATCAGGTGTCTTATGAGCCACTGATATGCAAGTAGAAGTTTACCATCTGTGCATTACAAACACAACCAATCAGTAGCTTGAAATATTATTGAACTTATTATTTTAATGAACTTACTGTTTTAATGAAAATTTTGTTCTTGAAGATCAATTATATGCATAACACTGTCAAAAGGGACAGATGTAGGTATAAACTATGAAATCCTTACCACAGCACCAACTGCCACAAGGGGTCCTTCATCTAAATGATATAAAAATGATCCTCCATATGTCATTCGGTCCTGAAATAAGAAATAAATCAATGAGTACCTGACTAGCACTTAACTGTTGGTTTACGTGGTTACAAATTATTGATTTCCAGTCTCAAGTGCTGAATATAAATGGGTATACTGTGGTTACAAGACTACTGGTTACCGGTTTTATGTGCTGATATAACTGGGCTTACTATTGTTACAGAACTACTGGTTACCAGTCTCAATTGCTGATATAACTAGGTTTACTGTGAATACAAAACTACTGGTTACTGGTATCATGTGCTGAATATAACTGGGTTTACTGTGGTTACTAAACTAATGGTTACCAGTCTCATGTGCTGAATATAACTGGGTGTACTGGGATTACAAAACCACTGGTTACCAGTCTCATGCGTTGAGTATAAACGGATATACTGTGGTAACAAAACTGCTGGTTACCGGTCTCATGTGCTGAAATAACTGGGTTTACTCTGGTTACAAAACTACTGGTTATCGGTCTCACTCTCATGCTGTAAGAATATTACTGGGTTGACTGTGGTAACAATGGTCTTAAGCTGTATCATGAGTAAACTTACAATGTGCGTGTATTGTGGTTACAAAACAAATGGTAACTTTTCTCACACAAAATACAGCTGTGGGTATACTGCTGTTAGTCGAACCTGTATTAAAAGATCACTTGGGGAGAAAATACCAAAAGTGCCCTCTTAATTCAGGTGGTCTCTTATTACAGGTTCTAACATTGTTCAACTTGTCTTTTTATCAAATGTTTAGTTATAAACATGCAGATGTTGTTCTTGTTAGTTCATCATTAAATGTGTTGTGCCTTGAGGCTGGCCATAACAAATTGTTGGTTTGCTGTTTCACTACCTACCCACGAATGAATGAATGGTGTTTTACAGCACATCGACACATAAATAGGTCATATTGTGCACAAAATCCGACGAAAGATGAAGAAATTAAGTAGTAATTAAAAATTAATGTAAATATATCGAGATAAAACTATTAAAAAATAAGGCATGACATGGTAGTAATATAAACTATATATGTAAATCAACCACGAAAAAGGGCCCTACCCAAAACTTTTTATAGCTTTAACATTTTTTGTTGTTGCTATCTTCAGTACATATTTTTTTAATTAATTAAGGTGTTGATTTCCTTGGCATAACAAATAACTAGACTGGTGTTTTGTGGAACATGTGTGTCGCCTGTCAGCGCGTTCACCGCTTTGTCAGTATAACAAGTTTTTTTGGAACCAGATAAATGACCTTGACAAACTGGCCTGACTTGTTTTCGTGAAGAAAAAAATATGAGTACTTAACCCATATAATGACCTTCAGTGTGACCTTGACCTTTATATTTTAGTATGGTCATGTCAGTGTTGTCAGGATGAGTATATTTTGAAAGTTTGATGAAGGAATATCAAGAAATATCAAGAAATGAGAAAGTTATAGCCAACGTTAAGTTTCGTGACGGACTGATGGACGGACGACAAAGTCATCCCTATGAATGTGATCCCTATGAATCACATTTTTCTTTGAAAAGGCGACACAAAAATCACCTACCTACCTACCCATTTATTAAATCCTGGGTCGGGAAACAGCAAACAAATATTTTTTTAAGAATGACGTGATGGATTCTCCACCTGGTCATAATGCTGGCATGCTATGTATAGTTTATATTGCATCATATTGACACTCGTCATAGTACATCTTGTATTGAGTAGGGGAGTCAGTTAGGAAGAACTTTATTATACAAGATAAAATTTAATGTGTGAATAAATAGACTATCATACATATTATACAATGTGTACAAAACAGACAACCATAAGCACATTCAACATCACAAAATGCTATATCATACAACACAGACAATAGCAAGTTAAAGGGGTTGATGCCCTATTTCCAAACACAGTTTATTTTAAAGGGCTCTGAAAAACTTGAAAAAAGCTGAAAGAATTATCAAAATGCCATGAAAAATAAAGGAGATATTGCGCCGTTTTACCATATATGGCATATTGACAAAATGTATTTTAAAGCAAAGAAACCTACTGCAAATTGATTAAAAATAAATATAAAGATGTAAAATGTATTTTAAAAGATATTTTATCAATATGCAATATATGGTAAAACGGCGCGATGACGTCATCGTTCAAAGATGGCCGCCTCCATTTAGGTTCTTTGCAAATTTTCAATAGGTCATATCTCCTTTATTTTTCATGGCATTTTGATAATTCTTTCAGCTTTTTTCAAGTTTTTCAGAGCCCTTTAAGATAAACTGTGTTTGAAAATAGTGCATCAACCCCTTTAAAGAGGAACCTTCTCAACACCTGTTCAACACAGCCACTGGCCACATATTTCACATCCATGTCTGATATGAAAAAATACCATAATCAACATTTTGCCAGTCTAAACCGGTTGCACATGACACGTGATTCAGTACGATGTTAGATTTACTTACTGTTTATGTAAACACTATCGCTTCAGTGGGAAAAGCTCAACTGATGGTAACTGTGTTATACCCACTGAAGAGGGTTTGTACAAATTAATGTTATCGGTAATATTCAAAATTTGTTTACTGTTATCAGTTGTTTCTAATATGACGTTATATGACAGGTACACATCACACGACTTAAAACAAATTATTATTTGTTAGATCTTGTTTTAGCCAGATTTGGTGTCTTATTACCAAACTTAATTTTTTATTATAGATCTCATTTCTGAGTGATAAAAAAAGGTTTTCTGAATATGACTTTAAACAAAATGTCGGTCACCTATTGATCACAAAGACGTATTTTTGGTATGAAATTCTGCGGTTGTTGACTGTGTTAGACAGGTGGTCACTTATAATGCAGTATCAATAGAGCATGTTTTGTCCAGGGAAGAGGGAGAGGTATGTTTTTGACTGTACAATACAACTGGTTCCTGGCGGAATGCTGGGTTTACTGTGTTAACAATCTATAGTTACCTCCTTTTTGTCTATCTCCTTTTCTCATAAATGTGCTATTACCCAATATACGGTAATATATTCCTAATTTCCGAAATCTATCCTATCTTTAATTTACTCTACATGAATTTATTTCTTTGATAAATTATTTCGTACAATGGAAGCAAGGGTGATAGCATTGTTGAAGGAATTACTTTGGGAAACAAAGGATGTTATTCACAATGAATGCATAGCTATTCACAATGACACCGCACAGACGGACGAAAGAACTGGACAAACACACGGAAATGTTAGTATTCCCTCAACAATAGCCTCTACAGTAAGGAATCCAATATAATATTATATACTTGGTAATATACAGAGCATGAATCATATTAATACATGCACATTTAATTTACTACACATTTATCTATATCAGATAATTCGTGTGTGTATTTTGTATTGCACATTACTGTCTTCTTTGATATTTTTTTTATGTTTGTAAAGATATTAAATTACGTTTAGTGATTTAAAGCTTGAAAGTACAGAACATGCTTTAGCTACATTTACATTATGAACAAAATATTTACATTTAAATTATCTAAGCAATACAATACGTAAATCTAAATACTTTAAAATTATTATATTTTTGTAAAAATTGTATAAAAACATGTTGACTTGTACGTACGACTGAATTCTGTGAAGAAAATAAGAATATATTTTGTTAAACATATTTTTAAACAATATCCAGATATTAGTGTTAGTCACAGATGGAGTCTGTGGACAGGAACTGCCACAATTTAATGTAAATGGCTCCCAGGGTTGGTTAATTTTCACGAATATTATGACCATTATCTAGTTTTCATACAAAGAAATCGCACAAATTCAGAGACAATTACTATTATCAACATTTTGTTGTTCTGACATTTATTATTGATTAAAAAACAAACATTTATGTTAGTATTCTTTAAAGGGACACATGGCAATCTTGATTTTGTTGTTAAAACTTGTGGCATCCTGTTAGTTTTCTACACAACTTGCCTGTTTGCAGTAATATACAGTTCAGAGCAAGTTGTTTTTTGCATATTACTAATTACTGATTATATTGTGCCAATAATATATTTAAACTTATGGTAAAATAATGAAAACCAAAAAGAAATCCTAAATTTTATTACCTTTTAATGAACTATATCTAAAAAGTTTTAAAGCTAAAATAATACTTGATATTGATGTGCTAATTTTAATGCTCGATCAAATAATTCAAACTGCCATGTGTCCCTGCAGACAAGAATGTAATGTAATTGCCTACAATTATTAAATGTTAGCCTGATAAAGCTGTGTTATATAACCAGATATGGTTATATACATCTACATGAGTGATGGAAAGTCAGATCTTACACATGGGAGAAGATAAAAGTCACGTGCATCAACAATGACGTCAATAAAGTCAACAGCTGCATGACGCAATTGAAACATACACAAATATTTAACATGAATAACTTAGTAGTAAGCAATGTCAACGCACTAACTGGCAATGATACAGAAGAAAAATAATCAATAATGAATATCTGGGTTTAGATAAGGAAATGCCAACCCTCGGTATAGCTGTTTTAATAATGGATATCTGCGTTTAGATAAGGAAATGCCAACCCTCGGTATAGCTGTTTTAATAATGGATATCTGGGTTTAGATAAGGAAATGCCAACCCTCGGTATAGCTGTTTTAATAATGGATATCTGGGTTTAGATAAGGAAATGCCAACCCTGGGTATAGCTGTTTTAATAATGGATATCTGGGTTTAGATAAGGAAATGCCAACCCTCGGTATAGCTGCTTTAGTGAGAACCTTGGCAGAGTCTCGATTCTAATAAAAGTAATCATACCTCTTGTTGGAATTCCTGATCTTCGAACACCCACGAAAGATTCTTATATTCTTTTAATATAAAGAACAGACAAAGGAGTGCACAGAAACTGGTATAAACATTGTTTTTAATTTACCACCATTATCTCCATTTCCTGCCACTGACAAACGATTTCTCAAATTCTGCTACTCGCAATCCAGACAATAGAAAAACAAAAGCTCTTAAATCAAACCATAAGAACATACAAAAGATAATATTAAAGAGGAACTTACAAAGGGCCATCCTATAGTGTGCAGGACAAAGCCCGGATTGTGCTGGCTGGGATCTATCTCCCACAACTCCTTCAGTCCGATACCATAAGTCTGGGGTTGGCAGTTCTCACGCAGATTGAATTTTGTAAAAAGGCCTTTGGCAAGGTGTCCATGGCAACCCTCACCAAACATTGTCACTTTAGCATGAAGCTCCATACCTCTTTCAAACGTTTCCTAAAAAAACAAAAAAAAACAGGTTTGGATTAATATTGCTATTCTTTTTTCTTCAGTTTTAGATAAATATTGCTAATTTTTTTTTTTCAGTTTTAGGTTAATATTGCTAAATATACTATTTTTTTCAGTTTTAGATTAATATTGCTAAATATACTTTTTTCGGTTTTAGATTAATATTGCTAAATATTTTTTTTTGTTGCAGTTTTAGATTAATATTGCTAAATATACATTTTTTAATGGTGATATTTCAAGGTTAATTAATATTGGAAAGACTAACATCAAACTATTAAGTGAAGTTGACTGTATGTTGCCTTGCACAAAGCTGTTTACTTACCTTTGGTGAACCATCCTTGTATATTCCTACATCATTTGTGGCTATACCTTTGACGCTGCCATCTTCATGATATAGTACCTGAAATGGAAAATGTAAGTTCATCATTACACATTCGTAAGTTACAATTCTATAAAACATGCATCTGTTATCAACCTGCACACTCTCTCACCAGATTTGAATATGGTTTAACCACATACAAGCGCAATCAGGCTCTTAACTAAATACATGTATAATATAATATAAAAGCGGTCAACGGGTCAGACTGCTATTATATACACACTCCTGACCCAACTCTATTTACACCAAGATATAAATATGCATATTGGCCGTAGAACCTTCACACCTTTCAGATTATCCTAGAATTTTCAAGTTGCATCAAATTCTTTCACTTCTTATAAAACTCAGGAGCTAAGTTGGTATTCTTCCGCCTTCACTCGTGACACACCTGGGGACAAGAGAACTGCACATGGTACTCCAGGAATAAAGTGATAAGAGAATGGTCACATGGCACCCAAGGAACCATTCTGGGATGAGAGAACTGTTCATCAAACATTTGAGTTGGAAAAGAACGTCCGACTCCATTTTTTTCAATTCTGATCACCAGTTCCGACAGCTTAAAATGATGAGATTTGGTCTAAATGAAAAATTAAAGGCACACTTAAGCAAATATTCCTTTTTTCTTTGAATTAACAGAGTTTGTTTTTGTGTAAGTTAAGAAAGATTTCTGTTCATACTACTGTACACACCTCACTTGCAGCATACCCTGGGTACAGCTCTACACCGAGTTCCTCTGCCTGCTGTCCAAGCCATCGGACAAAGTTCCCCAGTCTAACCAAATAGTTACCATGATTGATCATAGGAGAACCTGCAGAATAAAAACCAGGAATTATCATGCAATTAAAACCTCAGTTAATTGTCATACCACAAAAACATCCAAAACTTGAAAATACTTTACTTTCTGTACAACGCCAGAGCAGTCATCAAGGATTATGTCCCCTTTTGTGGAATTGAATTGAATTGGGGTTTTAAGGCGCACCAACACATGAAAAGGTTATATGACGCCTAAAAGGCATGAACATGCCAGGCTCATCTTCCATGTACATCGAGATAAAATATGGAAAATGGGCCTAGAACCTTCTCACCCTGAACTGCAGAGTTGCTGCAAATTCTATCGTAGAAACTCCATTTACGCTGGAGCCAAGTTATTGTTTTTCTGCCACTGCTCTTTTGATGCGAGCGAGATAGCACCTGAAACAATGCAGGGATCATGATGAAGACCTTTATGAACATGAACAAAAAATGATAAAATGAACATGAGTTTGGGGGGATTCTACCCCTCTACCTACCCCTCCAAAGGGATCTGCAGTGGCCGTATTCTTTGCCCCGTGACCAAACGGGGCCCCCGGCAACCACACGGGTCCCCTTTTGTGGAATCCCATTGAAGTGCATTAACAAAAGAAGAAAGAACTCCTATCATCCTGAATATTTGTACACAGGCCTTTTTCTGCCCATTTTGGGAAAAAGACCCTGGACAAATTGGGAAAATTTACGCCGTCAATTTTGCCCAATTGGGAAAAAATTTAATCGCTTTACGCCTCAAATTGGGAATTTTCATAAGTTAGTTGTACATAAATATCAGGTTGTTTTAATTGCCTGGTTTCAATACATGATACATGATTCAAATATTGTTATTTTTATAGTATTTCCTTGTAAACATTTGTATATTTGACCTGACTTTGTAAAAAAAAAAAAGGAAGGGGAATTTTATTTCAGAATTGGGAAAAAAAACTATATTTGGCATTGGGACCGATAGTCGGACCTGTGAGAATAGTAGAAAAAGGCTTGGTACATGTAACTTGCAATTTAATATGTTTACACTTTTATCTAGTCAGTGCTATACTTGAATATTAAATAAACTTGATATAAGTGTGTATTGATCCATACTCGGCTTACTTATACTCAAGGTCATGTGTGTATTGACTAATTCCTATTTATCAAGTATGTATTTATAATTCAAGGATAGCACTGCTAAAAGTGTAAACATATTAAAATGGAAGTTTCTTGTAAAAATATTCAGGATTATTTGACTTTTTATCTTTTTCAAATGCAATCTCAATGGGATTACACGAAAGGGGACATACTCCTTAAGACAACTAGACATATAAGTCTAGACTTAATAACATTAAAGGTCAGTGGGTATCGTTTGTCTGGTATTAATTTTTAAACATCATACAAACAATTACTGATCATAGTGCTAACAAGAAACACGTACTTGAATCTGTTAGGAATTATTTATAAAAATACTGATTTGTATGCATAAATAAATTTAACAAGGTATGGTTATACTGCTTACCTGGAACCATAGGTATGGTAATACTGCTTACCTGAAACCATAGGTACCATTATACTGCTTACCTGGAACCATAGGTACCATTATACTGCTTACCTGAAACCATAGGTACCATTATACTGCTTACCTGGAACCATAGGTATGGTTATACTGCTAAAGGTCATTTCACATATACACTGAAACTGAACCGAAAAATTTAGGATGTACTACCGCAAACGAGGGTTTCCACATATACGCCGAAACGAAAGCGAAACGAAAACATGCACGAATTGGATTTCTAATTTTTTCGAATTCAGTCTCAAATAGGTCGTTATTTTTAGAGATTTGGATCAAAATTCGGCTTTAATATGAAAGCACTAGCCGATTCCGAAACACCAAAAAATGGCTTCGTTTCGGTTTCGGTGTATATGTGAAACGGCCTTTACCTGGAACCACAGGTATGGTTCTACTGCTTACCTGGAACCACAGGTATGGTTATACTGCTTACCTGGAACCATAGGTATGGTAATACTGGTCTTTTTTAGGAGATATTTAAACACATCTTTCTTTACTTCTGTTTTAAGTGGTGCCTGCAATAAGGAGAAGTACACGGTAATGGGAATGTATTCAGTCAGAATTAAAACTTTTGACGTATTTGTTATATTAAACGTTTCAAATAACATTATTTTTTCTTATTTATGTATAGAAACAATGTAATGATTTTGAGATTACTTCTCCGAGAAATCAAATCTCTTCAACTATCCAAGTAATCATCACAGCCCTACAAATACCATTGAACTGTCCTGTAACCCAGCATGTATACAAGATCCTCATGGATCACAAGTAGGAGTGGGTCAATCTATGATGGGATCTGGAAACAATCAGATTTAATAATGTAAAATAACACAGTCAAAAGCACCCTGTTTACCTTAGTACGAGGACACACAAGGATACTACAGACATACTTACCCCTCTTTCTTTCCAGTCAGGAAACAGCTCATCCAGAGCCCGTGTTTCAATGCAAGCACCTGATAATGTATGCCCACCTGAAAAGGAATAACAGGTAAGTCACAACCACTGCAGAGAATAAGTATAGGCTATTACATTAAAACAGACTTGGGACCCCTCGAAGGCCTAATGTGATAGCCCTGCCCTATTCATGGACTCCAATGTTCATCTATGCAATGATACATTGGCAGTAACAGGTTACTATACCGATTCACGTCACACGACAGCCTGTATGGCAAGGAGGCAAGCATCGTTATTTCTTATTAAATTCACGAACAAAGTAATTAAAATCCCTGTAATGACTAAGAAACTTTCTCTAATTTAAACAAGAACATCAGCATATCATTGTGAGATAGTGTGACAGTAATTTAGAATATAAGCCTTCAGAGCCATCTGTATAAAACAGTCACTTTAGAAAATCCCTAATTTGTTGGTTTAACATATTTGATTGCATTTTTACAAATTAGATATATGAGTTATCTGGCATTATGCTAATACACACTTTCATTCAATATTTGCACAACTTACTACGTTCTAACGTCTTTTTTGATGTAAAAATAAATCAAGATCAAACCTTACTTTTTTCAACAGATTTTCCTTTTCACTCCACATTATTTCTACTTGCCAAAGTATCATTTCAAGTAGATTGCTCATTTCAATATTCTCATTACCTAACTCAGCAGCTTTCTCCACCAAACAGACTCGTAGCTCCTTGCCCTGTTCATTGGCCATCTGTTTGAGCTTACAAGCTGCCGACAGTCCCGCAGGTCCACCACCCACAATGACCACATCTGCCACATCAGCAAATCTTTCCATGTTCACATCTGAAATATACAACACCATATATATCCAATATTGATTTATTTTAGTGCTTGTGCAATAATAAACAATATTCTGATGTTGCCTGCAGCATGAACAATCATTTTTTTTATTCTAAGGTAAAATCTCTGATCATTAATCAATACGGACTGTCCTAAGTAACAAAGTTAGGTTTGAAAATAAAACTGATGAACTAACTTTCTTTTGGGCAGAAATATGCTCATTTAAAGAAACTAACTCACCAAATAACAGAACAAGAGGTCAATGACCTTGAAGCTCTACTGATAGGTTTTTGATAGCTAGATCAGCATTCCTGTGAAGTTTCATAAAAATCCGTCAAGTAGTTTCGGAGGAGTAGTCACTACAAGTTTTCATTATATAACTCTATGTAAACAAAGATGGCTGATGGCCGCTGGCGGCATGTTTAAAGTCAAATCAAAATAATTTTCGACAAGGATCAACATCATGTCATACTGATCATTTTAGAAAAAGTCCCATATCAATATCACTTATAGTTTTCAAGAAGTAGTTGCTACAAACTTGTATTTTGAAAATCTATTTTCAGCCATGGTGGCCATCTTGAATTTCTGACAGACCTGAAATTTTGCTAGAATCAATTAGACGTCAAGAGCAACATTCCTGTGAAGTTCCATGAAAATTCGTCGAGTAGTTACATAGGAGTAGTCGCTACAAGTTTTACTGGATAACTCTATGTAAACACAGATGGCCACTGACAGCCATGTTCAACATCGAATCAAAACGATTTTCGACAAGGACCAACATCAAGTCATGCGATCATTTTAGAAAAAGTCTCATATCAATATCACTTAGAGTTTTCAAAAAGTAGTCGCTACAAACTCTATTTTTAGATTTGGTGGCCATCTTGGATTTCACATCAACATGAATTATTGCTAGGATCAACTACTAGACTTCATGGGTAACATTTCTGTAAAGTTTCATGAAAATCCATTCAGTAGTTTCAGAGGAGTAGTCGCTACAAAAAAAAGTTTACGGACGGACAGACACCGCACCACGGCATAAGCTCTGCTTATCTTTGATCAGTAGAGCTAAATATTACTCTACAAAACTCTTTACAGGAGTTCAGGTTATAATTATAATAATGTATATGCGCTGATTAAAAGTATAGGTTTATTTTAAAATACCAGATTGAACAGAGGTAAAATGAATTACGAGTTGGTAACTCTTAATTTGACACTCCAGTTTTGGGGTTTGGCCTGGCTGGTTAAAGCTGTTTATATTGCATCCACAGAGTTTGGATTCTCAGTTTGACAAAATATGTAAGTAATATATAACAGTAGGTTTAGAAACGGTGTACATCTGTTGTAAAATGTGTTTGTTGATGACGGGATAGGGACTTCAAGTTGAATAACTGTTCTGATGTAGAAATCTTATTAAATAATGCAATTATTGTTCGTTTATAAGATGATGCAACAGTACTTAACCCTTAACCCGCTATATACATAATGGACTGTTCTTTCTTTGACTTAAGACCATTCCATTTATGTGACAAAGGGGTAAAATGACTGATCAGCAGATGAACATTGCAAACCCAGATCAGCTTGCGAGTTAGAGTTACTCGCAGGCTAATCTGGGTTTACAATGGAAGCAAAGGCTATCATAGTTGTGCTTAGTGGGTTAAGTGTTAATTAAAGATTATTTTCTCTATGTAACTATAAACATGATGAAACCTTTCCATCTTGGATCCTTGTCCCTGGGACAAACTGTATGATGTGTTGTTATCTTTGGAAAACTCAGCTCGGAGAACTCTGCATACTGGCGAATCTGGGAATATTTTGTAATATCTTTCACTGAAAATAAGAACAAACAGTATTATAAGAGCAATAGAAGTCTCCCACCAGGCGCTTTTTTAGTAGCAGTGACCTTGACTATAAATGCACTCCCAAACTTGCTTTCATATAAGCCACCTACACACCAAGTTAATGAGCAGAAACAGCTGTTCTATTTTTAGTAACAGTGAACATGACCTTGAACATAGTGACCCCAAATGCAATACCAAGCTTCCTTTTCAATTAAGCTACCTACCCATAAAGTTTCATTACAATATCTCACTCCTAAGTAAAATTATTGAGCAGAAACCATTTTTCTATGTTGACTTTGACCTTGACCAAAGTGTCCCAAATGCAACCCCAAGCTGCCTTTTTATTTTAGATACCTACCGATAAAATTTAATTTCAATATCTCATTCCTAACTAAAGTCATTGAGCAGAAACCATTTTTCTATTTTTAGTAACAGTGACCTTATTTCTAACTAAAGTTAATGAGCAGACACTGTTTTTCTATTTTTAGTTACAGTGACCTTGACCCAAGTGGCCTCAAATGCAACCCCAATTTTCATATAAGCTACTACACACCAAGTTTCAAGCCAATACTTCATTCGTAACATGTTATTGAGTGGAATCCATTTGTCTATTTTTAGTAACAGTGACCTTATTCCTAACTAAAGTTAATGAGCGGACACTGTTTTTCTATTTTTAGTTACAGTGACCTTGACCCAAGTGGCCTCAAATGCAATCCCAATTTTCATATAAGCTACTACACACCAAGTTTTTAAGCCAGTACTTCATTCGTAACATGTTATTGAGCGGAAACCATTTGTCTATTTTTCGTAACAGTGACCTTTCCCTTGACCACAGTGACCCCAAATGCAATCCCAAGCTTCCTTTTCACATAAGCTGAATACCCATACAGTTTCATTCCAATATCTCATTCCTAACTAAAGTTATTGAGAAGAAACCATTTTTCTATTTTACTAAATTTAGTAACAGTGACCTTGACCCCAGTGATCCCAAATGCAATCCCAAGCTTCCTTTTCATATAAGCTAAATACCCATAAAGTTTCATTCCAATATGTCATTCCTAACTAAAGTTATTGAGAGGAAAACATATTTTTCCTATTTTTATAACAGTGTATTTTGTGTATTTTTTACAATTTCTGTTTCCGGTTGCTATAACTACAAGTTTTGACACATCAATAAAACAAAATGATGTGCATGATCTCCTCTCTCAATTTAACCTTCACGCACATTTTTTTTAAATTATCTTAAGCATTATTTTTTTATTATCAAAGGATCCATATATTTTGCCTAGCAACCATATTTTTTGTCAAATCAACAAAATATAATAGCATGCATAATCACCTCATTGCCCTCTACCAACATACCAAGTCTCATACAATTATTATAATACTTTTCTCATTATCGCAGGATTCATATTTGTTGGGCAGACTGACGGACGGAAACATAAAGTCCCTCTGGTGACACACCAGTAGGGGACTAACAATGCATTGGTCTATCGTGACTAGCAAACTCATTTGAGAAAAATGTAGGAGCTCACAGTTCAGTATGATTAAATAATAATTAAAGGGCTATGACTTTGCTGTTTCTAATCTGATTTGGTAAGTTTTTTTTTATTTGACCAAGCTTTTGTCTACAATCTACAGATCTTCATAAAATGAAATAAAATGATAAAGTGAATTAACAGTTATGATTCACTATTGTTTTCTACACTTTGGGAACAATAACTATACAGTCACATAAAACTGTGGGAAGACACAGTAACACATTCATTTTATAATTGTACCTTTAACACTGTTAATGGTATACCAAGGTGAACAGAGGCATTTAAAAGCGTTTCATACTCAAAACTTGTCACACTTTTGCTTCTTCATTTTTCTTTCTATTTTTATCTCAAATTTGGGAGAAAATATATGTTTTAGCACTGAGAATATGACCAAATAACAGCTATAAAAAAACAGCGAAAATAAACGTACTGTGATTGTGATCTTCTTTGCCGGTATCTGATTTTTCAGAATATTGAAGTTCGGCACTGGAGACTTAAGCTGTATTAAAGCCAAAGGTCTGTTTTTGATCTTATTCCAAAAAAAATAATAGGGCATGTTGGATTAGTGTGTTTTTTTTCAGAATTAATCCATACTATTGTTAATTCACAGAGAGATCATCAAAAGCATGTTTGTATAGACGCATGTCTATACATAAAATATTAATGATGCCTATCTGAGAATATACTGACGCATGTCTATACATGATATGTAATGATACATACTTGGGAATAGGCATGTCTATACATAAAATACATAAAGGTGCATATGAGAATATACTGATGCATGTCTATATATTAAACACATTTCCCTCCTACAGTTATCTGTTTGCCAGTGAAATCATATTTATCTTCCTATATGTTTATTTAAAATAAGATTAAGATACTGTATACCTACTGTATGTTTACATGTAAACTGATGACATTTTAACACAACAGAAATAAGAAGTGTGAGCTGATTAATGAATATGACTGTATAACTTTGCATTACTATTCTGTATGAAAATGCTTTAGAAAAAAAAAGAAGAGAAATATGTCCATGGGACATGGATGCCCCCTCTGAAAACAGTGTAAAAAGATACACAAAATATTTTAACGTAAAATTTGACGAAAAAGGGCCATAAGTCCGGTAATACTAAGTCGATTTTGACGGCGAAACAATATGCACATCTTGACATCATAGGTAAGCATCCTGTAAAGTTTTAAAGCAATAAGTTGAAAAATGTGTGGGAGGAGATAACACGATATTTTGACGTAAAAATTGACGAGAAAGGGGCCATAACTCCGGTAATACTGGGTCGATTTTGACGCTGCAAAGACATGCACATCTGGCCATCAGAGGTAAGCATCCTGTGAAGTTTCAAAGCAATCGGTTGAAAAGTGTGGGAGGAGATAGATGCACAAGATAAAATTTGACGAAAAAAGGGTCATATCTCCAGTAATACTGGTTGATTTTGATGCCGAAACGATATGCACACTTTGACATCATAGGTAAGCATCCTGTAAAGTTTGGAAGCAATTGGTCGAAAAGTGTGGGAGTGAATAGACAGACAAGATTTTTTGACGTAAAATTTGACAAAGGAGCCAAAAAAGGGGCTACAACTGAACTCCGGTAATACTGGGTCGATGCTGAAACGATATGCACATCTTGACATCAGAGGTAAGCATCCTGTAAAGTTTTAAGCAATCAGTTGAAAAGTGTGGGAGGAGATTGAGGAAGACTGTCTAACGCTATATGCCCCCTCACCATTCAGTGGTTGGGGCATAAAAAACATGCACATGGAAACAACACTGGAGTACGAGGTAGGCAGTCAAATTTCCATGTTCTTGTTTATAGTTTTAGCTCCTCTACGTTTTTCTACTTGGACTGGAATAATTGCCTGACACCATAAAAGTGTTACATACAAATTTAACCAGAGCCTTACGGGGCTTTGTATGCCCATTTGTATAATTTTTCATGTTAAAAAGCATTTCCCAGGTGCCACATCAATATGACCTTGACCTTTGATCTTCTAACAAGAAAAAAACAATGATAGGGGATGTTGTTTAACCAAGAGCACTTTTTGTATAAAACTTTCAAGATTGTAGGTCAAATAAAGTTGAATCATTTTATTTGGTGGTCATTAAATGTCGACTTTCTTTTCAAAAGATCATTTGAGGGGACTTAAATTCGTACATTTCTAATTTTTAAAAAAAATTGTAAATTTGTTCCTGATAGTGCACGAAAGTCCAACAAAATAGTTACGACCTCATATTGGCAGACCTGTCTGGTGATTACTTTACACATTTCATGTCGCATGTCAAATTGCCCAATTAGCCATGGGTCATTAAACACTAAACACACTCAATCCGTGGAGATTTATGTCTGACACCATTGCTGAACCTTGCTAATTATTTCCTGTTTATTCGATAATCTATCATGCAAATGACTCGTGTTTGACCGGTTATCAATTTGTTACTCTGTTTTTGTCCTTTATGTTATAGAGGTAACGCTTCATTCATTGAAAGAGTACAAAATTAACTGATATCTTTTTTCTAGTTTTCAAAATATGATTCTGTCAATTTCTAGTATGATCTTGTTGATAAAATATAACAAATCCTTTCGGTGTTCAATTTATCGACAACACACCCAGTGTTCCAACAAATAATACCAAAAACTTGGCAATTTGTGACAATGCTAACAAACGTTAATACCATTCATGAACGATTTGCTAGTGCGCAACTGAGAATGTAAACATCGGCATACCTGCATACTGGCTTTGAAAAGATTAAAACGAGCACTCAAGTTTTTGTTCTTTATTATCAAATTAATGTTCAATAAATATATTTCTGACAACATACACGATGGTTCAATAGTTATTGACTAAATGATGAGCCGAAAACTGCTATGCGGTACTGTACATTATGGATTCCGAATAAAGGCCATTCTCGTACACATTATTCAAACTTTTGGACATTAAATACGTGGGGATTTGATTTTGTGCTTTGTGCCAACCATGAAATACACAACATTTAATCCCCCACAAATATTAATGATTTCACAACAGTCACAGCAGCGACCTTGACATTTGACCTACTATGCATAAAAGTTAATAGAGGTTGTTGTTTTAACACAGGTAATCACTATTTCTGCAAAGTTTCAAAATGGTAGGTCTAATAGTTACAAGTTACTATGAAGCGCAATGACAGAGATCAGTCTGTGTTTACAGTCGAAGGGTTGATTAGTTATTTGACGAGCTAAACACAAAATAAAATTCACAATAAAGCCAAGTTATTATTTATTGAAGTTATACATACACCTATTTTATATTTTTCACTAAATCAACTTTTCAACCTCTGTTTAAAATGTTATAAATTGAGTTATATTAAATCATGCTACTTGCAGACTACAATTCATGGTTAAACCATTTATAGGTGAAAAAAACACTTGTCTTGGTAAGTATCGCCTGGACTTTTCTTATTTAATATACATGTACATGAATATACAATTATGTGAGATATTTGTATAGAATGAGAAATTTTGACATATCAAACATTTGATTCAGTCTGTACAGAAAACAGTTTCGTTTCGACACACAAAAAAGTAGTAAAGAGACAGTATAATTATGTGTGTGCCATTTTAGCCGGGGTGGAATTGCGTAATAATGTATTGGTACCCCATTCTGCAACGTAACGCTGATTTGTGTAGGTACCATTATTCAATTCTATTTTAGTCTTATTCCCTGCAATGACAGTTACGAATGCAGATGTGAGGGTAAACAGTCTATCTATGGATACTGCATCACCCTCTTTCGAAGATTATGTGAAGTCTATGAATTGCGGGAAAATTGCGCATTTCCACCCCGACTTTTCGACTTTTTGAGGAGGCTTTTCATAACTTCTCAAGTAGTTTTTCGGATAGCTTGTGTCTTTGGTCAAACTAATTTACAGAGCTTTTCTTGATAGCAACCTGGCACCCGGTATGACTAGATATAGAAAAGGGCTGAATTCACAGAAAAGGACAGAAAAGGGTTTGGCGTCACAGAAAAGGGCCTATTAAATGCACAATTTTCACTTGTCTTGATTAAAAAGTTATTTAAAACGTTTAATAGTGATAATAAACACGAATGACAGTGAAAAAAATAAAATTTATTTTATTTTTGATGTTAATATCATTAATATATGTTCACATGCTACTGCTACTGGACAGAAAAGAGTTTGTGCGGCACAGAAAAGGGCCGATTAAATGCACAATTTTTACTTGTCTTCATTAAAAAGTTATTTAAAACGTTTAATAGTGATAATAAACACGATTGACAGTGAAAAAAATAAAATTTATTTTATTTTTGATGTTAATATCATTAATATATGTTCACATGCTACTGCGAAAAGGACAGAAAAGGGTTTGTGCGGCACAGAAAAGGGCCGATTAAATGCACAATTTTAACTTGTCTTGATTAAAAAGTTATTTAAAACGTTTAATAGTGATAATAAACACGAATGACAGTGAAAAAAATAATATTTATTTTATTGTTGATGTTAATATCATTAATATATGTTCACATGCTACTGCGAAAAGGACATCGCCGGACAGAAAATGGCTTGTTAAATGCATTAGTATACCTTATATTGAATAATAACTTATTAAATCTTGTATTGAATAAAAATTGATACAAACTGGGTTATATTGATAATAAACAATATGATATTGAAAAAGAATAAGAAAAGAGCTTTTATTGGCAATAATATCATTGAGAATCTGTTTTCTTCTGCCATTTTGAAAAGGACACGGCAGTACAGAAAAGGGCCCGATTAATGCATTATGATTATTTAAATTGAATAAAAACTGATACAAAACGGTTTATATTGATAATAAACAATATATTGAAAGTTTTAAGTTTTTATTTGAAATAATTCATTGAATCTGTTTTATTCTGCTATTAAGAAGGATGCAGCGGTACAGAAAAGGGTCTGTTTAATATTGTAATTCAACGCTAGTCTACTAATCTTGAGTGAATGACCTGTATATCACACCTCCTTTAATTGCATTACAGAACAGAACAGAACTTTAATTGCATTACATCTGAGATGGTTATTAGGATTATCACACATTTGTTAATGTCCTCTAATGGTCATTCATCAGATGTGTTAATTGGATAATCGCGAATCTCTCAATTAGCGTACAAGCATGTAAAAGAAATTGATTTGATTTTGTTTATCACTCTTTTTTGCCGACAAACATTATATCGACTTTAATTAGTCACTGTCAATCGTGTTTATTATCAATATAAATCATTTTAAATAACTTTTTAATCAACAGAAGTTAATATTGTGCATTTAATCGGCCCTTTTCTGTGTCGCACAAACCTTTTTCTGTCAGGCCACGTTGATGGTTAAAGTTGAAATAGTACATATATACAGGTGGATAATATTAACATCATTCACTCATTTGGAAACTTATTGTATTAAGAGTGAAATAAAATTAAAATTTAATTAGTTTGCCTTGAGCTTGGTATGCAATCGAGTAAATTTTCCGATTATTGGCTTGTATACAGGTGTCACTCAGTTGATGGTTGACACTGGCGCGCGTTCCATGATAAAGTGTTAATTGGATTAACACCTGTACGTTTACTGAATGATATACCTGTGTATTTACATTACATCAAAATTACTCGGTGTCCCTTTAAAGGTAATAACACAACATTACACATTTATTGGTTTAAAAATAACAAATAAAACATTTGGTAGAATAATAAAGAAAATTGAAAGCGTATTGATAATGTTAATGCTTGTTTTTTTAATATAGTTAAGTTTATTAACAAACAGTTTTATTTAAAAAAATATATATATTATATAGTTTAAGCATTCCTTTATCTGATACCTATATATACGCTTAGTAAACTTAGTTAATTATTTCCACAGACATGTAAGTCGTGGGTCCACTTCAGATGTCAGAATATTGGTGATTCGTCCGAAACATTGCTCCCGTGAAGGCATGAAAAAACTAAGTGAGGGTGTCAACAGAGAGCTACTGTTCTTAAATAACGTTACACTGGTTATTTCCATCCACAGTGATTTCACAAACCACACACAAGATCCTGTCGCAAATTCGATTCTGAAAACATTTCATACTTCTAACAAAACTGCACTGCGTAGTACTGGCGACGGTGATTGTCTATTCAACTCGTTCTCCACACATCTAGTCGGCAATGAGTTTAGGAGCACTGAACTTAGATACAGGTGCTGTATTGAAATGGTCGCCAACAAGGACAACATCTTGAAACATAGATTGTATCGTAGACTGAAATGGCTGTCACAAACCCTTTTCTGTCCGGTCACATTGATTTCGTAATAGCATGTGAACATATTATATTAATGATAATAACACCAAAAAAATAAATAAATAACTTTTTTTCACTGTCAATCGTGTTCATTATCACTATTAAACGTTTTAAATAACTTTTTAATGAAGACAAGTAAAAATTGTGCATTTAATCGGCCCTTTTCTGTGCCGCACAAACTCTTTTCTGTCCTTTTCGCAGTAGCATGTGAACATATATTAATGATATTAACATCAAAAATAAAATATTTTTTATTTTTTTCACTGTCAATCGTATTTATTATCACTATTAAACGTTTTAAATAACTTTTTAATCAACACAAGTTAAAATTGTGCATTTAATCGGCCCTTTTCTGTGCCGCAAAACCTTTTTCTGTCCTTTTCTGTGAAAATGGCCCTTTTCTATATCTAGTCATACCTCCTGGCACCTATGTGCATGATGTGTAAAACACCATACAAACAAACAAAAACAAACATTATTTTTAGCTTTAGTTCCCAACACCGATACTGCCACCTGCATGTTAAGCTACTGGTCTTTAACTCAGTTAAATCATTAGTATATTTTATTCTAAACGTGCAATCATTTTTTTATTACATAAACCAAAGTTATCTAACCAAACCTTCAAACGTTATACTTGTTGACCCATTTTGTCAAGTAAGACTTACAGCTTTTGACAAATCTTAGAAGTTTTGGGTTTCACTTTACCGATACATATGTGAGTCAATGAAAATTTTGTTATGTCGACAAATAAAAAATCGACCTGTACTTTTAGATAAGGATAAATCTTACCGGATCGTCTGCAAAGGTTGACACTTCGAACTAGTAACGCCATTTTGTCCGCTGTGAAGTTGTTTATATAAATAAAGTCCTCTTGCGTTTTATCCGGGCACGTTCTATAATGCGGGACACGTCAACTGGCGCCTATTGACACAGGGCCGGGCTTTATATGACGGGGATATGATGAGTAGGGGGAGTAGGGGGAGGGGATTTGGGGTATTATTTTTTTTTGGTAATTAGGTCTCAAATGAAACATTATGATGATGGCTCCGCACCCAGCGTTCCTCAGCGGGGTCAAATGCACTAAAAATCAATAACACTGTCATTTTCTATATTCTTGTACATAACTTGGTGTATGTAATCGTCTATGAAAGATAAACAACCTATCAAACGATTTTATTATTTCGGATGTCTGCCCGGGGGCCCAGTGTGGTGGTGATATACTAGTATACACCCCCAAATCATTCCCCCCTACCCCACTCCCCCCCCCACACACAACCCTATATATATATTATTTTTTTGACAATTATGTCTCAAATGGAACATTATGATAATGGGATTACACTGTATACATGTGTTTCCTCCTATGTCATCGGTGGGGCTTGGAGGAAGGGGCATCCAATATACTAATAATTCAGTTATGGTGAATTTTTTTTCATACTTTTGCACAGTAATTGGTATCATAGTCGTCTATGAAAGAGATACACAGCATGTCAAATGATTTGTTATTTAAAATTCGGAGTGTAATTTTAGTGTGGTTACGAGTTCAACCCCATGAAGCGGTACAAAAAACGAAGTGGTACTTCTTTTTTTGTACCGCTATTGAATTTCGTCAAACCATCTTGGTTTATTTAGTAAATATTCAATAATGGTTGGTGTTATGTTTGTTAACGTAATTAGTTTGTGTTTTATAGGCTAAAAGTTACGGATATTGTCCCTTTAAAGGGAATTGACATGTGTGAAGAAAACTTGGGTATTTTGCGATGGCGCGCCGTCGAATTCGTTCTAGTGTTTTTTTGTTTTGATTTTATATTATGCTTAAACAAAACTTTAAGAGTCCTGTAAGCACCAGGAGAGATTCTTAGCGATGACTATGCGCAGATATTTGGCACCGGAGGTCTAGGCCATGGAGGGAATATATGTGTTTAATACGGTATTTGGATCTAGTAATATGTAGGACTTGACACTTATCCAGGTTAAAGCTTATGTCCCTGTCCCACATCTGAAGGGTGTCAAGATTTCTCAGCATGCAATGCCATACAGTCATTTTTGATATCAGAAGTAATCTATACAATCAAACAAACGGCAGTGTCATCTGCGAATAGGTGGACTTGCGATGTTACATTTTCAAGTATGTCATTTATATAAAACAAATACAGTACGAGACAAAGGACAGAGTGCTGGGGGTACACCTGACTGGTACGTCCTGCTAGAACAACGTGCTCTTTGTGTTCAAAGAAAAAGGCTCTAATCCATTTTAAGGAGTTACCATAAACTTCAAAGAACCTTTGCACAATGTTATTATTGTGGCCGTGATCTACTTTTAAAATGTCAAATCAATTTAAAAATTCTTCTGCAACAAGGACTAGATATATCCCAACCTAACGTCGATTTACAAACATCGTAAGCTCTTTGGCCATGATCACATCCAAACTCTCTTTATTAAACTTGTGACAACGTGTATAACCCTACCAGTTGGCACCACACTGCATGTTTAGTCGTTGACCCATTTAGAGTTCGACACTATCTTTTCCTCTGACTGTGCGATGAACCGACATTAATTGTGGACCATATGATGAAGTTAACCCAAATCCTGAAAGAGACGGTAACAGCTTCATTTTTGTCTTGTTTGGTCGTGTTTACTCTCTTTTTGCTCTGTTTTCTACCAAATCACTGAGTACTTGCCTTGTGTCTTTCTATTTATTTTATATTCATATATACATGATCATCGTGCGTTTACTTATATTTCCAATAAATGCTGCCTGGTTTGTAAGATGATATTGTTACAAGTTTTAAATGTAACGAGAAAGGAAGCAAAACGAGCGACACAGCATATAATTAACAAATGTATTTACATAAAATATTCACTTACAGAATACACAAATCCAGTTTTTCATTAATGTTATTTTTTTTTAAAATTATTTCCAAATAAAACTAGAATTATCGCTGAAAGTGATTAATACCCCCACAATACCGCCTTGTCACATAAACATGGCATCCACAAGAAAACAATGGTCTAAATCGAACTTGACCTGTATTTTATGGTCTTAAACCCGTGAACCAAAACTTATTTAAATCCGTCGAACCTTTCATGAGTTATCGTCCGGACACCATTTTTTGGGCAAATTCTAAGTTGAAAAGGGGCCATAACTCCGTTAAAAATTGGTGGTTTGTAACCAAAGTCGAACTTGACCTGTATTTTATGGTGTTATACCCGTGTACCAAATATTATTTAAATCCATCAACCCTTTCATGAGTTATCGTCCGGAAACCAACAGACCGGGGCAAATTCTAAGTTGAAAAGGGGCCATAATTCCGTCAAAAATTGGTGGTTTGTAACCAAAGTCGAACTTGACTTGTATTTTATGGTGTTTTACCCATGTACCAAATATTATTAAAATCCATCAACCCTTTCATGAGTTATCGTCCGGAAACCAACAGACCGACCGACGGACAGACGGACAGACCGACCGACGGACAGACGGACAGACCGGCAAGCTCACTCCTATATACACCCCCCACCCCAAACTTCGTTTGCGGGGGTATAATTATCCAATGTTCTTTTAATTCACATTAGCAAGTGTCTCTTAAATCCAGAACAGTAAGTCTTGCTTTAATCCAAATGTTAACTGGCCTTTCAGTCCAAATTAATTTCCAGTATTTCCGGTTTAGTCCAAATATCCAATTTCACTGTTTTTTATTAATGAGCCCAATATGTATTAAATCCTCTTACAATTATATTTTTTAAAATCATCTAAATCTAAATTAACTTTAATGAAGAATACTGAAACTGATCTGCTGAGCTGCTCCCAGAGTCTGTTTATATACTGTCATAGACTGTTCATGAATGCTTCCCCACTTAAACCGTCCAGTGAGAACAGTCCACATCATCATAAATGAATCTGAATAAATAATTTGCATGAATGGTAACACGTTTACATCTAATAATTTTAGCTGTTCTTCAAGGTCAAAATCAATAATAAATATACAGCTGATCTCATCATTTGTTTACAATATCGATAGGGTAACAATATAGCCAGGCGGGAATTTCTCTATTTACACTGTCTCGTTTAACTGGGATAACAATAGGTAGGGGCGGATCCAGGATTTCAGCTTAGAGGGGGGGGGGGGGGGGGGGCGTAAATTTTTAGTCCATTTTCGGGTCCTTCTCTAGCCTCATACTGAGGGCGTGCGTTGATATTTTATCTACAGTAACATGGACATACATGTATGATCCGGAATTTTTAGGTGGGGCGCGCGCCCTGGATCCGCTAGTGATAGGGTAAAAGTGAGGTTTGGTGTTTGGTGCTCCCTAGAACGTGCTCTAAACCCCACAGCGGACGTTTTGCCACTGACTGTTCCAAGGCAGTATCCTTATTGTTAACATGCGATTATGTTTGTGGTGTCGCATATTCGATTTAGCCGTGCACTCGTTGTTTGTGTGTTTGTTTGTTTGGAATGCGTGTTTTGATTGACTGTTCTGTGAATCTACTACAGTATAGTAGTCTGACAGTGAATACTTTCCTACAGATATAGGCTATACTCCATTTAGACAAGACAGACAGACAGTCACGAACGGAGGTGGTGTTTTTATCCTTGTTAAAAATACTACAGTCGCTACAGAAGCACTTGAAAACTGATTGCGAAATTTTATGGGTAAAAACTGAACTCACAGTTACTCAACCATTACACAGTTGTGCATATTATAAACCAAGGGGAAACCACAGCGCTTTTGAACTTGCAAAATCGTTAGAACTAGCAAATAAGACCAAAAGCAAGATCTTGGTCTTTGGAGACTGTAATTACTCCAAACTGTATTGGGAAAATGATGAACCACTTATAAAACCAGGCTGCAGATTCACAAAACTCTACGAAGAATTCATCGAACTAATGAATGATTATGACTTAATCCAAATGGCAAGAGAACCCACCAGACTCGACAATATTCTGAATTTGTTTCTCACAAACAATCACACCTTAGTCAACGATATCACAGTTTCCCCCGGCCCAGCAGACCACGATATTGTAAAATGCACTATTGACGTTAAGCCGATACCTTATAGACAGAAACCAAGACGGATAGAGCTCTACAACAAAGCCGAATGTGTGGCTTTAGGTAATATATAGAGGAAGCTCAGCAATCCTTCCTAACCAACCAAAATGACAAATCGGTCGAGGATCTCTGGACAGAGTTTAAACAATATATAAAATCAGGCATTTTCAAGTTTGTCCCCACTAAGACTATAGGTACTAAACCAAACTTACATTGGATCACTCAAGATATAAAAACGCACATAAGAAAACGAGACAGCTTGTATCAAAAAAGAAAACTTCAAAGAAGCTAAAAGACAAAAACGAATTTACAAAAAATAAAATTAAACATAAGATCAAAAAAACATACAACAACTACCTCCAAGACATTTTAAGGATAAACTCCAACAACACAGATGACAATACTAATAAGTCAACCTTTTCTAGGAAAAAAAATATTCTCTACTGAAGAATTCAAAACAGGACTCACGAGGAATCGCCCCACTTGAGAAAAATGGTACCCTTTTCACCAACAACAAGGACAAGGCAAATATTCTAAACTCCCAGTTCCAGTCCGTATTCTCCCCAACTGCACCCATTGATTTGAGCAAGCTATGCCAAAAAGTAGTCTCCGATAAATCCGACAATGGGAAAATTGACCCCAAAACAATCCCAAATGAAGACAAATGTAAATTCCCAAATATGCCCGACCTCACTATCTCCACAAATGGTATACTGAAATTACTTACTAACCTTAATCCATCTAAAGCAGCTGGCCCAGACGCCATCAAGTCAATTGTTCTAAAAGAACTTAGATATAGCGCCAATAATATAGGTCATTTTCCAACGGTCCTTGGATCAAGGCACTATCCCATCCGAGTGGTCAAAGGCAATGGTATGTCCCTTATTCAAAAAGGGAAACAAAGGCTGTACTGCCAACTATAGACCCATATCATTGACATGCATTCTTTGTAAACTTATGGAACACATAGTTGCTTCCAATATATATAAACATTTTAAAGATCAAAATATACTTTATGACCTCCAGCATGGTTTCCGTGATCGTCGATCCTGCGACACCCAACGTGTGCAGTTGATCGATGACCTTGTCAAGAAACTCTCGCAAGGAGAGCAGACTGACCTCATATTACTAGATTTCAGTAAGGCGTTTGATAAAGTGACACACTTAAAGTTACTGCACAAACTACTTATGCATGGAGTAATGGGAAAGGCACTCGACTGGGTTAGAGCCTTTTTAATTAGAAGTACACAGACGGTCATTATTGATTGGGAATCCTCCACAGAAGTCCCCGTGACATCTGGGGTGCCCCAGGGATCTGTCTTAGGACCTCTCCTATTCCTTCTCTATATCAATGACCTCCCTTAAAATATCAAATCCCAGGTCCGTCTGTTTGCTGATGATACATCCGTCTATATTACCATATCTAACCCAGAAGATGGCGCCACTCTCCAAAGAAACCTTGACACATTACAAGTTTGGAAGAAAAACTGGGATATTGAATTCAACCCTAACAAATGTCAAGTCATGCACATCACAAGATCCAGAAACCCTATTCCAAACAAATACTTCCTCCATGGTCAAACCGTTGAAAGCGTTGATCACGCGAAATATCTCGGTGTCATGCTGTCCTCAAATATGAGTTTCAACCACCATATTGATAAAGTCTCTACCATGGCTAATAAAACTCCAGGCTTTCTGAAAAGAAATATAAAGGTCAAACACCAAGGCGTACGCGAAATAAAGCATATAAAACCTTAGTAAGACCCCAGCTAGAGTACGCCTCAACAGCCTGGAGCCCATACACACAAACTAACATAAACAAGCTCGAGATGGTCCAACGAATGGCCGCTCGCTGGACACTAAACATTTTCTCTCCCTATGATAGTGTTACTGAAATGCAAAAATCACTAGGTTGGAGAGCCCTCGAGCAAAGACGAACTGATACCAGGCTAATCATGTTTTTTTCAAAATCTACCACGGCTTAGTTGCAGTTAATGTCCCATCATATTTCAAGCAACACCCCCAGACCGACACGACACAGCCACCCGTTCTCGTACTACTACACCAACTTTAGCGAGGATTGTGCGCGTATAAAATCGATTCAAGCTAACCAGTAGGCCTTATTGCTTACTGACCGTTCCAAGTCGGTTACCCTGTCTTCACCATTATTCTGTTGTTTTGTTTTTACAAATTTGTAAATACTCAAACTTGTTTTGTTTTGTTTTGTTTTGTCTACACTGTCTTGTCTGTTTGGGCGCTGACGACAGGATAATAGCGAGGATTGTGCGCGCATAAAATCGATTAAAGCTAACCAGTAGGCCTTATTGCCTACTGACCGTTCCAAGTCGGTAACCCTGTCTTCACCACCCTTTCTGTTGTTTTTTGTATCTTTCATTGTAGTTTCAAGTCCTTGTTTGCAGTACAGTGTGGACCTACGATGCCACCTACGTTCGGACGCTGTGGTTTCTATAGGACCCTATATATCATTTTTTAACTTCTACACGTATTCTTTCTTCCCACTGGCTGTAGTTCAATGGAACCGGCTTCCATCCAGCATGGTCCGAAAAACACCAATTTTTGTAATAATAATAATAATGTACTATTATATGTTTATCTATTTTGCTTTAAACACCAATTTAACCTAATTACAACTGGCAGTTGACGAATTGTTTTCATGAAAATCTATTTTGAAATGACCATTTAAATACACCACAAGACTTATTTTGTTTTATGAACGTATAACTTTAATATGTGTATTACTTGTCCCATCTATGTACATGGTCCGCAAAACACCAGTCCGCATTTTATACCATACTGGTCCGCAGTCCGCTAGTCCGCTAGTCCGCGCGTTAATCCGTGTTTTATATTAAAGTGGAGTGATATAACACACATGAGTGACTATCAGCAGATCAAAACACACCCGTATGTGTCCAGGACTTTAAGAGACCGAAGAAAAAACAACACTTAGAAAATAAGATGCTGAACATGTATTTGTTGTTTCAACAATAATCTTTAAAGTAACTGGGTATTAAACTAATTAATATTAAACCTATAACAGTTACTGTGTTATTCAATAAAATATTCAAAAGTGGATGTTTTCCTAAATCCTGGACGGATGGCTTTATTCATAAACAATGCAATCCATTAGACACTGACAATTATAGGGGTATCTCTTTAAATAGTTCTTTTGGTCAACTTTTTTTGTCATGTTATTAATAACAGACTTGAATCAAAATTAGGGGAGCAGTCAGTATTAGAAAATGAACAGATAGGTTTTCGCAAAGACTGCAGAACTAGTGACCATGTTCTTGTCCTGGATACCATTGTAGACAAGGCATTTGATACTGTGTGGTAAAAAGGGTTGATGTTAATACTTCAGAGAGCTCGAATAAACGGTGAGATATATGCAATTATAAAATCCATGTACAGTATGTCACAGTCAAGAGTGAAATGTAAAAATATACTATCTGATACAATTAATGTTACTCAGGGTGTGCATCAGGTAATGTGTTATGTGCAACTTTGTTTAATATTTTCAATTTTCATCAGTGACATTGGAGAGTAAGTGATACGCCAATTCTTGGTAGCTCCAAGATAAGTCGATATGCAGACGATTTTACTTTTACTTTCAACGTCAGAAAAGGGTTTGCAAAATAATATCAACTGTATTAATAATGTTTGTCTTAATTGGGGACTCAAAATTAATGTAAATAAATCATAAAATTATGATGTTCTCTAAGTCTGGACGCATGCCGACTAGTAAATTTGATTTTAAAGCTGGCGAAGAATCGTAAGGATATTTGGGTGTACATATTTCTTCTAAAGGAACACTCTAACAGCAGAGAATATTTTGAGTCAGAAAGCTAACAGGGCATTGCTTTCAATAAAGCAAAGTATATTCGATAAATTCCGTTTTCAATATTTTTGATGCACTTATCTCACCAATAGCACTATATAATACTGAAGTTTGGTATGGATATAAACCTTGTAATCAGAATAAAAAGCTTGATGATTTATTTAAAATGTCTTTTAAAAGAAACCATGAATTTGATAAACTTCATATCAAGGTTTTGTAAATATGTACTTGCGGTTCACGCTAAAGCCTCAAACTTGTCTACATTAAGGGGGAATTGACCTATTCGAAAATTTAAGGGTACGCATATGAACTATATATATTTGTAAATTTGAAGATATTTGCGATTTGAATCTGAATTTTGTTTTGCCGTTATTTAAACATGTTTTTAATCATAACGAATTAAATATGGCTATGTTTGACGTTTTTCATAAAAGTCCCGTTGTACCCAGTTTTCAACGTTTTTGACATTTTTAGAGTGTTAGGCTAGTCACATGTAATTACCTTTTATATCATACTATTCGTCTTGATGAGATCTTTCAACTGATATATAAATTATTTCATTTACAATAAGACATAAAATATAATTTATATAATTTCCTGTTTCTTTTACCGATATTTTACCGTGAAATTTTAAGAAAAAACAAAGTTAAAGCTTTTTATCTTTTAAACGGCTTCATAAAAAACTGCACAATTTCAATATGTTTTAGGAAATTTAATTTCCTATCCGAATATAAAATAAAATTTGCTAGTCATCGGAATATTTTTTTCAGTATTCTTGTTTTAGTAACCATAATACCCTTACGAAGAAGGCGTCTCTGTCGACGTCGCGTCGTAAATATACTATGTGTACGACTAACGACGTTGACGCAAACATTGGAAACAAACACTGGTACCCAAAATGATAATGATAAATACTGCTCCGTATTTTCTACTTCTTTTTTCGCCCGTCTTTCTTTTTCTTCTTTTCTAGATTTGATGTGAAAACTCTAAATTTAATTTATTTTCATGCATCATGTCTAATTTGCTCGAATCTCAAATTACCGCAATAACTATGGTCATGTATTTGATATATCTTTAGAGTAAAACAATCAGTTCACGTACATTTAAAAGTGAGTTGAATGTATATACAATTTCCAGGCAGCCGTCAATCATGCTGAATATCATAAGATATATGTGTTGTTATTAAACATGTAAACTTTTTTTTTATCCTTTTTATCATTACAGCGTATGTTTTCATGAATTGTTTGTCCGTTTTCTCATAATTAGAGACTACTAGACAGACAATCGTTTGATTATTTTTCAAAGCTTTTTTTAATAAAAAGTGTAGTTTCAGTCACACAACAAATAAAGGATAATGTATTAAAGTGTATATAACATAGTACTTCACATTTCGTTTACAATAAATAGAATGCTTTGCTTATTATGCTTTTCGCTAACTGAAACAAAATTAAAATAAGCAGACGCTACTTTATCAGAAGCAAAACATACTGAAAGGAAAAAGAAACGCACACTCAAACAATTGCCTATACTTCACTATTTCCAGATATATCTCAACGTGTTTTGTACAAAAAGGAGCTACAATCAAAGTATAATTTCTTACATCATAAATGTTGAAGTTTCGCTTGAAAAATTTAAGCCATTTCAGTGTTGTGTTTAATGTTAAGCGATTGCAACGTTTAAATCCTAAGTTTGCTCACCTGCTTGAGCCAAATGCGCGTTTTGTCGATAATGAAACGTTAAAGGAGTAACCATTGGTGTGTTCGGTGCTGTTTAAACCTTCTTTTCGAAAGGACAGGCCTAATGTCGCCCTGTATCATTTGATTAGCAGTAGCATATTAAACATACACTATATAGCGGAAATACCCAGTATGAGTTTCTTTTTCCTTTCAGTACACATTGCTTTAAAAATCAGGTGACATTGTCGTGCAATAAAACACGTGTTTTACCTTCCGCTCCCTTATTTTTTAATAGTTTTGTCTTTATATATTTACATTAATTTTTAATTAATACTTCATTTCTTCATCTTTCATTAGTTTTTGCACACATTATGATCTGTTTATGTGTCGACGTTCCGTAAAACTTCTAAAAAAGCCAAGGTCTCATCGAACGTGAACTGGCCAGTGTTGTTATATGTATTCATACACGCTGTTACAGACGAGTTTTCTGGTATCATACATGCAGCACGTGACTTTAACTCAAAAGAACCATACGACAGTTGTTGCATCGTCCCACGTGGCTGTAATGGCAGCAACGTTATATCGTTGTGCGCATTCTGTGTAGACTTTGAATTTAAACTGTGTTCTCCTGAATATGTGATATATGTTGATCATTGTATATTTATATATTATTATTAATTTTGTAACATCTGTAATATTTATTTATGAGTATACACATATATTGGTTAGAAATATAGACACCGCATTGCTAGATAGTTTGTATATAGTCGTTGTCTGAGGTACACACGTTTAAATTCTATTTGATGATTTGTTACACAGTTTCTTATGCTATTCGTATGTATTTCCTAAGTGAAATTAAGAATTTGGAACTTGAATTCATGTGTATACTCATTACAAAGAGTACATGATAATAACGTTTTAATGGGACACAAGACAATTTTCAATAATTATTTCCACCTCAGTTTATCAATTCAGTTTCAGTTTGACGTTATATCTGCTGGCATATATTAATATAATACAATTTGGAGTTTTTATTATTTCTACGTTATTCAACCTTAGCTTAAAAATATTATTGCTACACTATAATCAGCAATTCGTAGTAAAAAACAACAATTTATTTTGACGAACTAATCAATAATTATTTATAATTATTTGCATATATGCAGGTTATGTAGAAAAACTTACGGGATGCCACGAGTTTAAAACATCAAAATTGCCGAGTGTCCCTTTAAGTTATAAATTAAGCAATTTTTAACACAAATTCGCATTAGTGTACAACATTAAGAGTTTAGAAACGAGCTATCATCCAATAAAACAGTGTACACACACACAACAATAAACCAGATCAGGCTTTTGTTTAAGAGCCGTTATGTCGTCCATATTTGTTGAATATAGAAAACAATTACCGTCTGTTTCAAATAGATCTAATGTCTCTTCCAGCTGAAACTGGAATTCCATATGCTGACCTGGTGTTGCTGTGGTGTTGTTACTCAGATGTTTAAGAGTTATCATCTTTTCATCCGCAGTCGCCTTGAGACAAGTTTTTTCGATAAATGGACCAATATCTCTTTCCCGTTTTTTAATAGTCTTAAAGCTAATGGCTGGTATGCCAAGTGTCGTCATAAATGCACTTATATAATTTAAATGCATACTTTATTTATATTCTGCTTTCATATTATGCATGCGTATATAATGTATACATACTATTTTTATTACTCATATTAGTATTGTATTGTAAGTCATGTGTTATAGTCTTGTAGACACCTTTGAAACAATACATGGTTTGGATAGGCGAAACCGCTAGCTTTTGAAAAATCATGAACAACTCATTACTGTCTGTTTTCACGTACATATATTTAATCACATATATTTAATATAAGTTATATTTCAGTCAATGAAATTGACGAATTGCTAAAAACCTTCAGCAATTTAATAATGTTGAGTAACATGTACAGTTCATCTAGACGGTAACTATAAATAATATACGAAGCGGTAATTATCACAAAATAATTGTTAATACATCACCAACATGTACAATGTACCTTTAATACAAATACCGTCGACGTCGACGTTATTTTCATGACGCGGCGTCTTTTTCGAAGGGTATTATGGTTAATAAAACAAGAATACTGAAAAAAATATTCCGATGACTAGCAAATTTTATTTTATACTCCGATAGGAAATTAAATTCCCTAAAACATATTAAAATTGTGCAGTTTTTTATGAAGCCGTTTAAAAGATAAAAGGCTTTAACTTTGTTTTTTCTTAAAATTTCACGGTAAAAAGCGGTGAAAGAAAAAGGAAATTATATAAATATTATTTTATGTCTTATTGTAAATGAAATAATTTATATATCAATTGAAAGGTCTCATCAAGACGAACATTTTGATATAAAAAATAATTACATGTGACTAGCTTAACTCTCTAAAAATGTCACAACTGTTGAAAACTGAGTACAACGGGACTTTTATGAAAAACGTCAAACATAGCCATATTTGAGACGTTATGATTAAAAACATGTTTAAATAACGGCAAAACAAAATTCAGATTCAAATCGCAAATATCTTCAAATTTACAAATATATATAGTTCATATGCGTACCCTTAAATTTTCGAATAGGTCAATTCCCCCTTAAGTGAATTTGGTAGACTCCCAATGATAAGTGATAAGTCACGGCCATTTATAAAGTTATTATGTGTTAAATTCAAAAGATGACTCTTTAGTTAAAAAAAAGTCAATAGTAAAGATAAAATGTGTTCATGGATTAATTTTGTCAAGGTTATATTGATAGATTTAGGTTTTTCCCATGTGTGAACAAATCAGATATATGCAGCAATGCAATTTAAAAACTGCTTCTAAAGACTTATAACTGAACCCTAGCTATAATATATTTCACTAACAATGACTGTATAATTTGCTATGTAAATTTGATTTTAACTTTATATATGTATTTTGTTTGTTTTTGCCTTTAATCTTGTAATAGATATAATAGCGCAATAACATTTATTCTATTCTATTATATTCTATACCTACCCAGTTATTTTAAAGAAACAAATACATGTTAAGCATTTTGTTTCCTAAGTGTTGCTTTTCCTTCGGTCTCTTAAAGTCCTGTACACATACAGGTGTTTTGATCTGATGATAGTCACTCATATTTATGATCACTTCACTTTAATTTGTTTTGTTTTGTGCTTACTTTGAGATTTTGTTCGGACAAGAGATCTAAGGTTATACGTCTCTGTTAGGACTCCAATACAATCTGAGAAAATACGAAAAATCATGAGAAAAAAATGTTTTAGTTGTCAGCGCATGTATCCACTCTTGCATACATTATATCGGCTAGGTATATATTTTGACAGAAATGCGTATCAGTGGCTTAACAGCACACATTTTTTTTTATCTGGTGACAGCCATCTTTCCCTATTCATTATTTCCATTTCAGAGATGATGAGATTTTATCTTATTTTCAGTAAGTGATAACATGTGTTACTCGGTCTTTATCCTTAGGTTCTTTATTAAAATAAAAATCTTAATAATACCGGTAACATCAAGTGCCGCAATCGACATAAAGTGCCGCAATATAACCAAAACAATTTAGTGTGTTTTTAATCGAGGAACATCTTGCTCAAACACCGTTGAAGTTTTTTTTGCTTTTGAACAAATAACCGAGTAACCTGTTGTTTGACTTGTTTGACAACATAAACTGTTGTGTAAATTTTTGTGAAGTAAGTTACTTGCCAGTCAAGTGTTTGCACCTGCTTTGACAGTGGTCGGTCACACTGTTCGTTATAAAAGCCATGTTTAAATTTCCCTGGAGGCTGGACATTATTTCCCTTTGTTTATTACATTGATAATTTGATTGTTGCATTGAGTTGTGTGTGAATTAAAATTTACATTCATATCCGGACCCAAATTAAAATTGAATAACTTACATTCTCATCACAAATGAGACATATGCTGCCAAAAAATTCAAAGAAAAATGGGGGTCATGTATCTTCTGAGAAAGAACTTGTCTCATGAATGAATGCTCCCTTTAAAAACATAAACACTGAGATGCCATAATATTGTATTCAGACACTCATTTCCATATAAGCAAAATAAATTAAAAACTCACAATTTTGACTTGACAATGCTTGAAAAATGTAACAAATAGATCAACAATGTGATATAAACCAAAAATAGCACTTTAAATTAGTGAAAATGCCTCTTTTTACAGAAAGAAATGAAAATTATTTATTGACGCCATTATGCGACTACCCCAGGCCGACACTTACTGTGTTGCAATGGGTGTGCTACACCTATAAGAATACTATAACGCATTAAAGAAAGAAAAGTTTTCGCGAATTGACTAAGAATCGATCAAGTTATAAGCGTTTCAAAAAAGAACGGAGCGATCGACAGCGACAAAAATCAGCATACTTTTTTCAGTTTTAACTTACCTTAATTGTTTTATAAAATGACATTGGGCATACCTATACTTGATATAATGGATAAATGCTTCATATAGTCAATAAACATGAAGAAATCAAGAGGTTTAGCTACCAAACCTGCTCTTTGAATGCAAAATGTGCAGATTTTCATGCCAGAACCCAATTTTCAAGGCAATTTTTCACTTTTGGTGGCATCATACCTTAATTTGGTAACACTACATGAATATATAGGCATCCTAAATACTAAATGCAAGTCTGGTACTAGCTTTGTGCTTAAAAGCCAAGTTTTAATGATTTGGCAGCATACTTTGCCTACAGTTCTCTCTGACATTATCTCGGTAAACCGGTAAAAACTTGTAGCGACTACTCCTCTGAAACTACATGGCAGATTTCCATGAAACTTTACAGGAATGTTGCTCTTGATGTCTAACTGATCCTAGCAAAATTTCAGGTCGGCCAGAAATTCAAGATGGCCACCACAGCTAAAAATAGATTTTTAAAAAATAAGTTTGTAGCGACTACTTCTTGAAAACTATAAGTGATATTGATATAGGACTTTTTCTAAAATGATCAGCATGACATGTTGTTGATTCTAGTCGAACATTATTTTGATTCGACGTTAAACATGGCTGCCAGTGGCCATCTTTGTTTACATAGTTATATAGTAAAAACTTGTAGCGACTACACCTCTGAAACTACTTGATGGATGTTCATGAAACTTCACAGGAATGTTGCTCTTGATGTCTAGTTGATCCTAGAAAAATTTCAGGCTGGCCGAAAATTCAAGATGGCCGTCTAAAAATAGATTTAAAATAAATAAAATTGTAGCGACTACTACTTGAAAACTGTAAGTGATATTGATGTGGGACGTTTTCTAAAATGATCAGCATGACATGATGTTGATCCTTGTCGAAATTTATTTCGATGCCACTTTAAACATGGCCGCTAGCGGCCATCTTTGTTTACATAGATTTATATAGTAAAAACTTGTAGCGACAATTCCTCTGAAACTACTTGACAATTTTTTTATGAAACTTCACAGGAATGTTGCTCTTGATGTCTAATTGATCCCAGAATTTTTTTAGGTCGGCCGGAAATTCAAGATGGCTGCTGTGGCTAAAAACAGATTTTTAAAAAAAGTTTGTAGCGACTACTTCCTGAAAACTGTTAAGTGATATTGATATGGGACTTTTTCTAAAATGATCAGCATGACATGATGTTGATCCTTGTCGAAAATTGTTTTGATTCGAAATTAAACATGGGCACCAGTGGCCATCTTTGTTTACATAGAGTTTATGTAGTAAAAATTTGTAGCGACTACTCCTCAGAAACTACTTGACGGATTTTCATGAAACTTTAAGGGAGATTCATGCAAAAATCTGGGAGTTTTTTTTAATCATAAATGTTAGCGTGCACAGGGTATTTTTTTTACCCAAATATTAATGAATGCCATAAAATACAGTTTTAAAATATTTTTTACTGACTTCTTTTAGAAAAGGGAGATAGCCATAACCTTAATTTCATTAAAAAATATTATATTTTCATGCTTTTGAAAAAAAAAAGATATTTTTTTATGATTATGAAATTTAAATGACAATTATGATACAAACATTTAATGATATCTAACACTATTATTTAGATACCTATTATCATTGTCCAAATGCTCTGAGGAATAGAAACTCCAAATGAAAATTCTACTTCTGTTTTCTCTATCCAATAATTTTCATTTTCCATGTCTATATAAATGACAGCAGTTTGTTTCAAGTCATAATCCATATAATTACCTACCTCATTAATAAATGACTTCAACAGCATGCTGCTAGGCTAATCCTTTGATTAGATAAACTGTCTGCCAATCAATTATTACCCCTCGGGCCCCAGGTAACAGGTGTCAAAATTATAAAAACGCCATTTGACAATAAACAAGTCTTGATCATCTCCACGCTTGCTTATTCTTAAGACACACGTTTGTATTTAAAATCAAGCTTCTTAATGATTAAGACCAAGAAACAAGTTTGGGCTTTTGGAATAAAAATTGCAAACTGTTTTGAGCTCGTTTTTACGGGAGGTTTTCACACAATTCCATGGGGCTGGGAGGAGGGTTAAAATTCCGTGAGAATTTATCTATATCGCCGTGAGGTATCAAGTGTGACTTTACTAATTTCTGTCACACTTGACGATTATAATGCCCCTTTTATGCGGGGTTTGGTTGAGCATGTTAATTGTTTGAATGATTGAAAGGTGTTTTACGTCTTTTTCGTCGAGCCCGCTAAGCGATCACAATGTGAATGTTGTCCGGGTGTGTGTCAGTCTGTTTGTGACGGTCCGATTTTACTTGCAAGATTTTCACCAAACTCCACCAGAATGTTCATTATATGGATCCAACATCACATACCGGTACACAATTTTGGGTTGCTGTGACCTACTTTGAACAGAATGTAGGTCACGTCTGGTCTCCGTGTGTGTGTGTGTAATTCTAAGGTTTATAGTCCCTCCGCCAACGAACACGTCAAGGTATACCTGACGCGATGGGCACAATAGAGTCTGGACTTTTTAAAGGTGTAATTTTGAATTTTGAAGCTGATATAGACCTTGCCAACAGGTCTGTTTAATGCCTAAATATGTGCTGAAAGCGGTGTCAACAACAGCGGTTAATTCAACCTAATTTCGTGTATTGACACCTTCCGGTCCTAGCTTTGTTTGGCGTTGTGTTGTATGTGGTGCGTGCTTGTTTTGTAGTGTTATGATTATGTTTTTAACATATCATATTTGCTGGGGTTTGATGAGGGGTATGCCTGTACTACGCCATCTTGGGGATGATTAGCGTGTCCATTTGCAGCATACTAATACTTATGGTCATCGAACTGGGGCCTGTTCGGTTGTTTCTGTGATGTATGTTTGTACTTGTTGGGGCATTTGTTGGTGTTAAGTTTGTTGGTTGCTGTGCCTGGGGCATAGCGTGTGTGTCTGGTCCGAGGTACTGTGGCAGCAATTCCACATCTTGTTCGCGCAAGGGGTTTGCTACCACTGGGGAGGAAAGGCCAATTATGGTCGATAACGGTTTCCAGTCAAGATTGCCCCTGTGTAAGTGTCCCACAGGTTGGTGATGAAAGGGACCGTAAGGAGGCGCGCCTTAGTCCTAAATGGGTATGTGCCGTGTTTACTGGGTTTAGAGTTAGCATTACTATTGTACTTAGTTAAGAACTATTACACTTATTATTACTGTAGTTGTTGGTTTTTAAGACGGTCACATCCCTTATGGTATAAAGCACAATAAAATTTAATGTTTTTGTATGGCTTCTGCTGGTATACTTATTTGCTTAATTATTTTTTTTTTTTTTTTTTTACTTATAATTGTTATAATATCAAAAATTGAATGCCTAAAAAGTGGCCTAATATGTGCTATTCCCACTATAACACCGCTCGATATTTCCGTGGGACGCGTTTTATTGTATTTACTTATTCGTCCGGTGCGAATGTCAATGGTATTTACTTATATAGACAAATTTAATATCTTGTCCATACACGCAATCGTACGTTAATACTCGGGGTATATATATATATATATATACGAATATTGGGTGATACCGCATAGTAGGTATTTATATAAAAGGATAATATAATATTTCATACATACACATAGATATACATACATCCATTCACATAGTAGATATATACAGAATAGTATCATTACAGGTATTTATTATATTTCATGCACACTCATACATATAGTCATTCCACTTATTTCCTAGCTGTTTCATTTTAATTGCGTCGACCTTAACCTGTCGTGTTCTACTGGCCTGACCTGACCTACTTGCGTGTCCTACTTAAAAATATGTGTTTATTGCCGTATTTCTTAACTGTGTTATTCAGGGTCAGGGTCGATGTTAGTGTCAAGGCCGGGTTTGTCAATTTGGACACGGCGCGGACCGGATGGAAATCACTTGATTTTAAAACGATATTAGGTTGTACCGGTGACTTTTCCTCTTAAAAATGCTGTCTTGGTTATGCGGTAACCATTATATGATACGGTCTTTATGATATCTAGGCAGTAATTGGTTCGCATACTTATTCTCATTTATTTTAGAGTATTGTGCGCCATCATATACTTGTGCTGTAAAGTCGCTACTGGCTAGTATTTGTTTGCTGTTTTTTGGGTTAATTACTGTTAATTGACATTTTTTGATTGGGGTGATCACTGGGGCATGTGATCTATTGTCTGCTTTAATTATATAATAACCTGTTGTTGATTTTACTTTTATTACACTTCATGATGTTGACGTATTTACTTGGGCACAGCTATATTCGTCGGTTAATGGTCGATAGCGGAGATTCAGAGACCTCAAGTCCCCATCGGCGGTATTTCCATCATGGTGGGGCGAAGATACAGACTTTCACAGAGACGCCCGCTTGGGCTGCGTTCCGGGCGGCATGTTTGCAGGAGGTGCCTGATTATGTATACATTCAGCTGGGCACCAATGACGTGGCTAACCCCGTGCCCGATATGACGCCGACAGGCCTTTTTGCGTCGTATAAACGTATTATTCTAGCGGTTGGTCATAGCTGCCCAAAGGCGAGGATACTGGTGGGAGCTGTGTTCCCCCGCTACCAGCGGCGGGCCCCCGGTTATACCGGTCCATTACTGAATAAACCGGGTGGTGGGCGCTCCATACAATTGAGGAACCGCCTAAATCGATTGTTGCGGAAAGAGTGGACAGGGCCGGGGCGGCGTATAACCGTATTGGGCTTTCCTTGGGCAGCCGATCGTTGCTTGATGAAGGACGATGGAGTACATTTACGCCCCGTCGGTCATAAGCTTGTTATGGCAGATCTGTCTGCTTGTGGGGTGGTTTGAGGTTGCTTGACCATTTGAAGAAAAAGGCCCTTTTTAGGGCCACCCAATACGTCTGGGATAGGTTGCCTTCTAAATTGTCTAATTAGTCCTTTCGCCTTTGTTTAAAAATAAGTATACTTGTATATCTAGTTGCTTATATCTAGTTGCCTATATTTGGTATTTTACTGCAGTAAGATGTCCATGATTAATTATATAGACAATTGTGTATTTTATGCACGGCGCGGCCCGGATGGAAATCACTTGGTTTGAAAGTGCTATTATTATTGTTTTATAGGTTTAAAGACGGTCACTTAGTAGACTTAGTGGGGTAAAATTTACAGACTAGTTATATGGGGAATTGTATGCTTTCATACATACACCTATAGATATATACATGCACACCAGATTCCCTCTCTCTCCCTTTCCAGCGCACATATACTCTCATATAAACGGTCGGTGAGTCGACCTTGCTATGCCACTATTTAGTACCTACTGCTTTTATTTAATATTGTTCTACTGCTTCTCGTGTTGCTGTAACTTGCCTATGCTTATACCAGATTAATTGTCTAAATGCTATCTATGGCCGGGTCTGCTATGTACGTATGTCCATATACCCTTTTTTGAAACACCCCACAGTGGTGTCGCGCTACCCCATCTTTTAAGTCTTCTTATAGCCTAGGCGATAATACGTTTGCACGCCCCAAAGACTACAGCGAGCATTCGTTCGCTGTATATGTGTCAGTGGAGAGACTCGCCTACTATGTACCAGCATAGTTGAGGCATTGATTTGGCAGCGCGACCCCACCGTGCAATGTTTGTCACCATTCTTGACATATTACAATGTCCGTGTGCACCATAGTTATGGTTTATACTGTACATCTTCTCTATTTACCTAACTTTTTGTATCTGTTATATTGTATTCTGCCTGTCATGATATGGTTTGTCCTATTCTAAGTTTTAAGCGAGTTTTAGGGCCCTTACTCAAACGTAATGGCTCGGATCCCACGGTCAGGACCGCGCAGTTCATATAACAGGCTGCAGGACCGCGCTTATGCGCGTCGCCGCCTGATCTATGAACCATGGAAATCGCTTGAGCCCCGCTGTTATCATAGTACCACAGAAAATATTCCTCGTGCAGATGAAGCCCAACATTAGACTCAACTAATCGTTTTTAACTTTCGCTATATATTATAGTAATAGGCCGTTTTGACTTGTCCATATCTTGGTATTTTTACATTATCTATATAATCATACCTTTATATTTACATGTTCCATGTTCGATCCCCATTTCGTTGACATTATGGTTTATTTTCGTTTTACAAAACGGATTGAAAATGGACCAATCAGGAAATTGTTGGTTTTTTGTTTCGCGAATCGGATTGAAAATGAACCAATCAGGTGTAAGGTGCATTTTCGTTTTGCAAAACGGATTGAAATTATCCGCGCGGTCCAAAGAGAGAGCACCGGTACTGCAATGTTGTTTTTTTACTGTTTTTTAAGTTATGGGTTCCACCCCTACTTGATTTCCCATCCCACTTTCGGTGCCCATGGGAGCAAAGCATGTGTCCTACACCTTATACCGAGGGGCACTGGTGCTGCAAGCAGAGTGTGGGTCCATTTACTTGGTGTTTTATCGTTAATATCTCGTCTTGAGATATGTTGGTAGAATAACAAATGTGTGCCTTCCCGTTTATGCATTTATATTATTGATGGCAGAAGTCAAGATCAGATGTACAGCATACCCCCATATGGCCAGGTATACACATAGCCCCATACATTTCATGCTACATACTACATATCCCGACGTACCTAATCTTTTACTGGCTATTTGCTACTTAAATAAGACCACACACATGTGCACCATATGAGTTTTGTGTATATGAGGATCATCCGGTACACATATTACGCACGGCATTGATTGTTACATGCATGTCAGCGATCCCCATATACACAAATATCACCACTTAGTGCCTTTATACTGATTACTTAGCGGTAACAGAGCATGTTCGAGTCTATATTCTGTATAAGACTCCTGTCGATCGGAGAAACTTAAATACCGCTTTCCGCGTTTCTACTGCATATTGAGTTTCCGGGAATAATAGCGCTTTCTGGTCTATTATCTTTATTCCTAACTTGAGAATGTCGGTTTTTAGTGTTTCGCGTTGGCTTAAATTTAAGGGGCATAGACCCGAGGGGTCAAAGAAGGTGTGGTCAAATGATCCGTTTTGACCGCATGTTTCGCAATCTGTGCTTATTCCGTTGCTAGTTTTTATCTTATCATTGTCACCTAGCCGGCTATGTCCTAATCTTAGTCGGGTATATGCAATGTCCATGCGCCTATCATCGCTATATTGTATTACTTTATTTGGTACATGGGGGTGCATGGAGATACGTTGTGTGGTAGCATTTGACCAATATTGCTTCCATTCACTTGTCATTTTAGCTTTAATTATCGAATATACTTCTTTAAGGCCTAATGGCAGGGATATAGGGGTGCCTTTGCTTGCCCCTCTGTTAGCCCAGTAGTCCGCCCTTTCATTCCCTTCAATGTCTACGTGACTGGGGATCCAATTCATTTCTAAATGTATGTTTAATTCTGAAATGGTGTTGATATGTTTTAGGATCGCATACGTTAGGTCGGGTCTACTATTATTTGTACCATTATCTATTGATTGTAGTGAACTCAGACTGTCGCTGAATATCACCACTTTTTCGGGTTTGATTGATATTATCCATTTGAGCGCTATTCGAATCGCAACTAGTTCGGTTGTGTATACTGATAACCTATGGTCTACTTTATAACATTGTTCTGAAATCAAAGTATTGTCGGTACTGTATATGCAAATTCCCGACCCGGCTATTTCTTTCTCGGGGTTTTTACTCCCATCTGTATATATTTTGACATAATCCTTATAGTTGCTGTCTATATGATCTATGCTTATATTGCGGGCTATCACGGGTTCTGTTTGTTTTTTATTAATTAAATGGGTGAGATCGAGGCACGGCTTTAAGGTTCGTATTATCGTATTATCGGGGTAGACGGGTTTTGATATTGATATATTGACCATGTTATGTTTACTTAGCAAGGTTTGTATTTGCTGAGTATATGGGAGTTTTAGGCTCGTAATATCTTTTTTATGTTCGAATATGCCTATCCTTGTTATTTTCGCGTTAATTGGGAGGTTATGCCCTAGCCGGGTTGATCTGGCCCAGTATTTAAGCATATTCTTTTCGCGGTGTATAAAAAGTGGCGTTTCTGCGCATTCGGCCATGAGTCCAATTATGTTGGTTGACCTATGTGCCCCTGTGGCGATGCGGAGGGCTTTATTTTGTATCACCTGTAATTTATGTAGTAACCTATCGGACGCGGAGGCATATGCTATGTCTCCATAACTGATTTTACTTAAGATTAGCGCTTTGTATAGGTTGATTAAGGATGTTTTATCTGCACCGTATGTGCTGTTAGTTAACATTCTAAGCAGGCGCATATCCTTATTACATCTGTCTATGACATAAGTGATGTGTTTCTTCCATGTCAAATGCCTATCAAAGTACATTCCCAGGAGTTTTGCATGTGGCGCGTATTCTACTGTTTTGTTACATAGCTTTAGTTTTTTTAGTTTAAATTCTTTTTCGGGATATTTTCGTGGTTTTGATATTATCATGACCTGGGTTTTTTCGGGGTTTATTTTCATACCCCACGTTATTGACCATTTTTCGATTTTGGACATCAGTTGTTGCCCTAGTTTTGTTAGTTTGACCGGACTTCGCGATTTTATCCACATGGCCCCGTCGTCTACGTATTGGGCGAGATTGGTGTGATTTAACCGTGTTGTAATAGTTTCGTTGTGCTCCGTTACCGCAAATTTTAGAGTATTCATGTATATACAGAAGATGATTGGAGATAAAACGCTACCCTGTGGACAGCCATTTTCTGCTATTTTAGTGTCGGATACATGACCATTTACTTTGACTTTAATTTTTCTTTCCATTAAGAATACATTGAGCCATTTGAGTAGTCTCCCCCTGATTCCCAGCTGATACATTAACATGAGGGCTCCCTTGTTCCAGTGAATATCAAAGGCATTACTAAGGTCCATGAACACCGTTAGTAAGTAGTTATTTTCAAGTTGGGCTTGTCTACCATCATTTTCTAATCTTGCGAGGTGGTCGGTGCAGGAGTGGTAAGGCCTGCATCCTGACTGGTCTATTGACATTAGGCCCTGTGTTTCTACATAGGCTATAATTCTGGGTTTTATCATTTTTTGCATGAGTTTAGAGAGTACTGGGGTCAGGGATATAGGCCTGTAGGACGATGGGAGGGTTTTATCTTTTCCCATTTTAAGGATGGGGATTATGAGGGATTCACTCCAGTCTTCGGGGTGTGTTCCACTTGACCAGGAATAGTTATATAGTTCGACCAGTTTGATTTTCCCCTTTGTTGTGAGGTTAATTATCATGTCGTAATGAATACTGTCTTCCCCCGGGGCTGTGCTGTTACATGTTAGGAGGGCTAAATTGAGCTCAGAGAGTGTAAATGGCTTATTAAAATCGCAGTCAGAGTGGTCTCCTTCTGTTTCCATTAATTTATCATACATTGTTTCATTTACTTTCTTTACTTTTAGAAATTGTTCGTCATAATTCATATCACTGCTTACTTTCTGATATTGGGATGCCAGTACGTTTGCTTTAGTTTGGTTATCATATATTTCTTTTTGATCCTGTACTAAAGTGGGTATCGGTTCCATTGGTTGACCTTTGAACCTTTTAACTATATTCCAGACTTGTTTTGATGTTGTTTTGTAGTTTATTTGGGATATGAATTGTTTCCAGCATTCATCTTTTGCTTTTTTTATAGTATTTTTAGCTATGGATCTCTGGGATTTGAATTTTTTCCAGGTTTCATCATTTTTATTAAACTTATATGTTTTCCTGAGATTTTCCCTTTTTTTAATCTCTATTTTGCATTGGTCTGTCCACCAGGGAAAAACGTTCTTTCTTTTCTTTATGGCGGCTTTAGTTTTTGGTATTGCCGTTTTGCACACATTTTGTAGTTCTGTTGTAAAAGCATTGTATTTACCTTGTATATTGGTCTCAGGGGTGTTGTAATCGAAGTGTTGGTCACATGTGTGTTTATACCTATTCCAATCTGCTTTGTCTACCTTCCATTTAGCTGGGATTACTATGGGCTGGTATTGGGTTTTGAAATTAACGCTAGTGATTGTAGGGTAATGGTCACTTCCTATAGTGTTATCCAGAACACTACAGGATGCTTTATAGGCTATACTATTTGAGACTATACTAAGGTCTAGGGTAGAATCCCGTTGACCATCTTCACCTAATCTAGTGGCCTGATTATTATTAATTATTTGCATATTCCTGTTATTAAGGGTTTCTATAAGATACGTAGCCTGATTGTCATGCCTTGGATCGCCCGGGGGGTTCCACAATGTTTTTTTTAGATTGAAGTCCCCGGTCATAATTGTACAGTGTGTTGTATTGTTACATAACGCTCTTATATTATTTTCATTGGCATAGTCGGTGTGAGCGATATAGACATTAATTATAACCACGTTTTGTGTGGTTCCCTGTATTTTGACAGAGTTGTATTCTATATTTTCCATTGTTTTGACTTTGTTCTCTATAAATTGGATCCCTAATCTAACATAAATCGCTACACCCCCACCTTTTTGAGGTCCTGGCCTCTGGGTATTAATTGGTGTTTGATATCCAATTAGTTTTACGGCCTTTTCTTTTGACCATGTTTCTTGAATGCAAATTACATCTGGTTTAGGGTTCATATTTTCTAGTACCTGCTGGAGTTCTGTTGCTTTATGCGCTTTTCTCCCCGTGAGGCCCCTGGCGTTCCAGGACATGACTACTAGGTTCTGTTTCTTAAAGTTAAACTTATTATTTTTTGGGGCGTACTGAGTACCGATCCTAGTAGTAGTGGTTGGGGCTGCAATTGGGGAGTTTTACCCTATTTATTTAGTATGGGTAGTATGGGGGTGGGGGAAAGTAACCCATATTTTGAGGGGGCCTCCTGTCTATTGGGTGCACTCTATGTTGCTGCCTATATGGATTGTATGGGAGATTGCCCCATCGGGGTGGGGGTGGGGGTGGTCCTCTGTTCAATCTGAATGATCTGTGCTGATCATACATCGGTCCGTAGTTTGGCATGTTAGCCCAGTGGGGTGTGGGAGGAATTGGGATTCTGTTGGCTCCATTTTTGCTCCGTGTCCCGTTGACTACGGTGTTTGGGGCTTGGGTCGTTGGTGCTATGGTGTGGGCCATTTCTGAGGCTATAGCTTCATCCACTATACTATCTACCAGGGTCTGTTCTATATTGGGTACCCCCAGTTTTGGTATTATTTTCTTAATTATGTCCCTTATTATTGCTTCCGTTTTTGGGTCAATAGATTGGACCGGGGGTGTTACCTCAGGCGCTATCTGGACGCATTCTTTGTTTTGAGGGGGTGTGGGTGCCGGTGATGACACTGGCTTTTTTGGACCCACATGGGCTTTTTGTAATTTAGCATTTTTGTCATTTACTATTTTTAGATATTCCTTATACGCAGGGCATCCTTTGTATGCTGCGCTGTGCTTTTTGTCACAATTTGCACATTTTTTATTGCCTCTTTGACGACAGTATTCGCCTGTGTGATATCCTGCACAGTGAGGGCATTGGGGTCCTTTGGTACATTTTATGGTGCTATGTCCGTGCATTTGACAGTTGTTGCACCTTATTATAGCTAGGAGGGCTGGATTTACTACAATTGTAACTCCTGTTTTTGTTGTGATAGAAGACGGGATGCTTGCCGTACTAAATGTTATAATGATTGTTGTCAAATTTTGATTTGATTGCCTATTAGGCACATATGCACTACTTATGTTGTTGTTTTTTGCGTCCAGATATGCCATTAGTCTTTCCTCCGTAATGTCCTTTGTTAAATTTGTATGGGCTACCCCCTTACTGTATGCTTTATCTTGGTTTATTTTGCTATTGGGGGAGGTTACTGGTACAAGTTTGTAATCCATTTGTCCATACGTGAACTGCTTTGCTATATGTAATTTACTTTCTACAATGCAAAATTGTGGGTTTTGACCCTGGCCCACAGTCCTTGGTGTGCAGAAGGCAGCACCTACATGCCTTATAAATGCTTCTACTACTTTCCCATAACATTGGGGTGGGAATTGCCCAGCTACCGTGCATAGCGTCATCATGACTGTCACGATCTTTGAGGCCGTGTAAGGTGGAGGGCTTCTCTGGGGTTTGACTTTGGTTACCCATTGTTCCTTACTAGCACTACTCTCTGTTACTACTGTTATTGGTACCTCTGGTACCACTGGAAGTGATGGTACCACTATCGGTACTGGTGCCGCCGTTTCCACTTGCGGCACTGTCTCTGGTGTGGTATTCGCCAGCATATCCCTATACGATCTCACTATCATGGAGGTGCGTTGCGTTGTGGGGGAGCACGTCGAGCAGCTCGCTATGGAGTTGTCCCCGTTGATATGGCCACTACATTTACTGCCTTTACTGCACTCGCTCTCACTACTACTGTTATTTCCACTTTCACTACTACCACTGCTACTACCACTGCTGCTACCACTACTACTAAACAGACTAGACAGACTAGAGTTTGCTGTGATTTCCAGCTTCAATTGGAGGCTTACATCCTCACTTTCCTCTAACATACTGCTCGCAAACAGGTCTCTAGAACTTTCATCCATGTTGCTGTAGTCCTAGTAAGCTTTGAATATACCCTACTTATAAAATATTTATTACACAACGGGCCCGTCAGATTTAATTGCAAATGTAAGATGTTAAATTTGTTACTATGGCTCTAATAAGACTACAAGGTAACTACTAGAATAAGGTTTTGTTATAAGATCTAAGTGAATTTCCCAAATTGGATTGAAAAAGGAGCCAATCAGAGCCAAGGAGACAATTTGCTCTCAGCCAATCAGAGTCGAGCTTATTTACGGTTTACGGTTTATTCGGAGATTTCACTGCTTTTTGCTAGATATTGAAATTTTGATACTGGATTAAAAAAGGGTTATTATGGTTACCCCGATGTTAGTTGATTCTCCAAACTTACTTGATTTCTGTTTTTATCAAGGAGAAAATTTTCTTATGGAGTTGAATTATATATATATATATATATATATTTTTTTTTTTTTTTTTTTTTTTTTAAATATTAAACAAAACTGTTTGACAGCGGGCCCTTCAGATTAAATTGCTATTAAAATTTGTTACTATGACCCTATTAGGACTACAAGAAAACTGATAGAATGAAGTTTTGTTATAATAGCTAAGTGAATTTCCCAAATTGGATTGAAATGGGAGCCAATCAGAGCCAAGGAGACAATTTGCTCTCAGCCAATCAGAGTCAAGCTTATTTACGGTTTACGGTTTATTCTGAGATTTCACTGCTTTTTGCTAAATATTGAGAGTTTGATACTGGATTAGGAAAGGGTTATTATGGTTATCCTGATGTTAGTTGATTCTCTAAACTTACTTGATTTCTGTTTTTATTTTTGTTCTTCCCTTTCTTACACAGCACGCCACAAATCAGCACAATATATCACAGAACAGGACAATACAGTACAATATATCAGAATATTACGATTCAACACAGGACAATACAGTACACTATATCAATATATTACAATTCAACAAATGAACACAGTAAAACACGCGAGTTGCACGATTAGGAAATTGCGATTATAACCGTTAGATATAATCTAGAAATGGTTTCAGATTGGTTTGATATTCGCTAAACTTTACTTGTATTATAACTGAGGTGGTTTAGTGTAGTACACTAACTTTGCTGATAATAAATCTAGTTTTATAAAGTGGTTATGAAAATGATCTTATGTTTAGAGCATTAGCCAAAAGACTCTAAATGGTTTTATTAGCCTGTCTTAGTACAAAATTTAATTTTACTGGTGATAAATGTAGTTTAAAGTAGCTGATTCTAAGGATTTCTCGAATTCACAAAAAATCGTCTTGAAAAAATTGACCAATCAGAGCCAGGCAGATTAGCTCTCAGCCAATCAGAAATTTTCCAAAAATTTAATACTTTTTGCTTTTCGTTAGAAAGTACCAATTTGGCAATGGCTTACAGGCTGATTAATTAATGGTTACTAAAAATATCTTAATGTTAGTTTCCTATGCACTTACTTGTTTCCAACTTTCTTTTTCTTTCTTGAACAGCACAACACAGAACAATACAATACAACACAAATACAGCTTTTAACACAGATAACGGTGGTGCGCGCGACTTGCTTAATACGGCACGCGATGTATTATGGTATAAACACTTACTTTGATTACTACCTCCGATAGGTTTAACTTAATTCTTTAATTCCTTATCCTGGTTGATGACACGATAAGAACGTTAAGAACGTTTGTTTAAATTCCCTATACTCTTTACTAACCTTGGTTTTCAACGAATTCCGACTATTTACTTAGAGTAAAATAGAGTTTTTATCAAGTTAACCGCGCGTTTTCAACTGCTTAGTCACGAGACTGGTTTTAGACACGTCTGATCACGAGAGAAATCAGAATGAGAATGGCACGTCTGGTCTCCTCGAACACACGCAATTTCTTTCTTGCAGAATTTTCACCAAGCACCACCAGATGTTCCTTATTATAAGCGTCTTACATCATGTGCCAAATTTTACCTTCAATGAAATATAGGTCACCACGTCTGGTCTCTGCTATGTCGTGTAAATATTTTGCAGATTTTTTATTTTCACCAAACTTCACCAGAATGTTCCTTATATGCATGTAACATCATGTGCAAAATGTCAGATCACTGTGACCTACTTGCAAAGAAATATAGGTCATGTCCGGTCTACACTATGACAGGCGTATATTGCTTCTTTCATTTTAGGATTTTCACCAAACTGTTCCTTATGAGCATCTAAAATCATGTGCAACATTCCTACTAACGATGAAATATAGTCTCCGCTATGACATGCATACCCCACTGTTGATGACATTAAATTAAATATTAAGTATGTAAGGAATGAAGAAGTATTTTGTTTCCGAAACATATACAATAATCTATAATATAATAATGCCTTATTTTCCCAGGATGGCCGACGCCCAGCAGGTCAGTGCGTTTCCGCTGCCACCCATGCAGTATGTGAGCCAGTACACAGATGACAATGTTAAACGGGGACGGGCGCCTCCACCCCCACAACCATTACAGGTAAGTTACTTAATATACTGGAACACAGTTCCATATATATGTGATTATGTTAATGAATTACATTATCGGTTAATAATTCTGTTTAACATAACACAAGAATTATTATAGACAGACACATAGGGGACTTCTTTTTCTCTCTAAATATCTTGATTGCGAGTCAACATGGTCAGATTCATACGAATTTAAGGTTGTCCGTGTTGCATGGACCCTCCAGGGATCATCTTGATGCATTTTAACATGTTTAATTTGCAAACTAAACTGTTCGCAGCTGGAAAAAAACACGCTTTTGTCGATGCAAGGGAAAATTCACCTTTTTGATCTAGGCAGTTTCGCGGAATTCCAGGAATCAAGCGAAAACAGTCCAGTTCGCGAAACTGTCTGGGTAAATACATAATAACATTATTTACTTCTAAGCAGTGTTCACATGAACCTTTTGATTTATAAACAGATTCCTGCTTCATGACCCTATTCCCTAATAGCTGCTTAATGTTTGCTAAAAATTACAATTTTAACAACCTTTAGAACATGTTCAATATTTGATAGACTGATGAGTAGACACTTAATGTTGACAATTATCTATTTCTAGGATACATATACAATGTTCGGTAACGCGTTTACGGCAGATGACATGATTGTTCGTCCCCTGGAATCTCAAGGTTTTCGTCGACTCCACCCACAAAACTATGACCACAAGCGCGAACTAAAAAAACTTAACCATTCAATTCTCGCAAACTTTCTTGACATGTTAGACATCATGATCAAAGCGCCAGATTCGCCAAAAAGAAATGAAAAGTTAGAAGATTTGAATTTGTTATTCATTCACATGCATCATCTCATCAACGAGTTTCGTCCACACCAGGCGCGTGAAACGTTACGCGTTATGATGGATCTCCAGAAAAAGAAAAGACAGGAAATCTCGGATCGGTTTCAGACACATTTAGACAAAGTGACGGAGCTAATTCAGAAAAGTTTAAGTTCTCTTCCGGATGAGTTTAGTTTGGACTCCAAGGTTCTGGTTAAAAGTGAGATTCTGACGCAAGAAATGGAACAACAAGAGATCTCCATGGAAACAGAATCGTGTGATCAGCTCGACAGAATGATGTGCGACATTGTAGATGGAATGAATTGATGGGTTATGCTGTCCTTTAACAATAGTGTACCTCAGTTAACATTAATGTACCGCAATCAGTTAACAGAAGTCTTAAACTGTAACTTGATCAGTTAACAATAGTGTGTACCTTAATCAGTTAACAATACAGAGTACCTCAATCAGTTAACAATATACTGCACCTTGATCAGTTAACAATAGACTGTACCATGATGAGTTAACAATAGAGTGCACCTCAATCAGTTAACAATAGTGTGTACCTCAATCAGTTAACAATAGACTGTATCTTGATCAGTTAACAATAGAGTGTATCTCAATCAGTTAACAGTATACTGCACCTTGATCAGTATAGAGTGTACATGGATCAGTTTACAATAGACTGCACCTTGATCAGTTAAAATAGAGTGTACCTTGATCAGTTAACAATAGAGTGTACCTCACTCAGTTAACAATACAGTGTACCTTAATCAGTTAACACTATAGTGTATCCAGATCAGTTAACAATAGAGTAAACCTCAATCAGTTAACAATATACTGCACCTTGATCAGTTAACAATATACTGCACCTTGATCAGTTAACAATATACTGTACATTGATCAGTTAACAATATAGTGAACCTTGATATGTTAACAATAGAGTGACTGTACCTCAATCAGTTAACAATATACTACACCTTGATCAGTTAACAATAGACTGTACCTTGATCAGTTAACAATATACTGTACCTTGATCAGTTAACAATAGGCTGTACATTGATCAGTTAACCATATAATGTACCTGATCAGTTAACAATATAGTGTACATTGATCAGATAACAATAGACTATACCTTGATCAGTTAACAATAGACTGTACTTGGATCAGTTAACAATAAACTGTACCCTGATCAGTTATCAATAGACTGTACCTTGATCAGTTAACAATAGACTGTACATTGACCAGTTAACAATATAGTGTACCTCAATCAGTTAACAATAGACTGTACCTTGATCAGTTACAATAGACTGCTGTACTTTGATCAGTTAACAATAGACTGTACATTGATCAGTTAACAATAGACCGTACATTGATCAGTAAACACTAGAGTGTACCTTGATCAGTTAACAATAGGTTTACCTCAATCAGTTAACAATAATGTGTACCTCAATCAGTTAACAATAGTGTACTTTGATCACTTTACAATAGACTGTACCTTGATCAGTTAACAATATGTACCTCAATCAGTTAACAATAGGCTGTACATTGATCAGGTAACAATATAGTGTACATGGATCAGTTACCAATATAGTGCACCTTTATCAGTTAACAATAGACTGTACCTTGATCAGGTATTGAGGTAACAATATAGTGTACTGTAATCAGTTACCAATAGAGTGTAGCTTGATCAGTTAACAATAGACTGTACCTTGATCAGGTATTGAGGTAACAATATAGTGTACTGTAATCAGTTAACAATATAGTGTACCTTGATCAGTTAACAATAGTCTGTACTTCAATCAGTTAACAACACTGTAATTTGAACAGTACACTATAAACTGTACCTCAGTTAGTTAGCAATAGTGTACCTTTATTAATTAACAATAGACTGTACTTTGACAATAAAGATCATATTTCATATTTCATCTATTTGATGTTTATATCCACAGTATCGCATCACCAATGTCATAAGCTTTCCCAGTTCTTATATGTCTGTATAGTAAATAAAATATTAAAAATAACCTTCTAAACTTGATGATGTTATATGTACATGCTCTTATGAAAGTTATATTATCAGTCGGGGGTGTAATTTGTTTATTTTTTATTTAAAAATAGATGAAAATGAATTCATATCTGAAAATAACTTGTTGCAGTTATTTTGAAAAACACCAAAAACTGTAATGACCTAAACAACTTATTTCAAAAATAATTTACACTGCTGACTGATTTATTACCATTTATATATATATGCATGAACCTGACATTTTGTGTGAACTGATATTTTGGTACATACCATTCTTAATAACAAATTGTAGAACTAAAAAAACTTACATTTATCCTCTCTGTTCGGGCTTTACTGACTTGTCTTTTCAGTGGTTAATGTAGTGTATCTGTTTAACTGTAACTTTTATCCATTTCAAACTATAGTATATCACTATATGATCAACAAAAAGTATAAGGCAGCATGTCCGATTTTCCTTCCGTTTTCAATGTAAATATGTGGTATTGTTGATTGGTAAAAATGAGCTATAGCTGTAAAATTTTGTATATATTTTAATACTTTCGAAGTATTAGGTGTACAACAATGAAACATTGCACACATCTTCAACATTATCCAATGAATACATCTGATAAAGGCCAGTTCATATTTTTTAAATTATTTCCCTTTGAAAAAAGTTTAACCTGGAACCTTGCCAATATTGAATAACTTTCAAGTATACTGTCTACAACAATCGATCTTTGTATACATCTTCTACATGATCCAGTGAAACCCTCTGATAAAGGCCCATAACTCTGAAAGTATTTCCCTTTAAACACAGGTTTAATCTGGAGGTTAACCTTGCCAATAACTTCCAAAGTATAAGGTCTGCAACACCTTCGGCATGATCCAATGAATACATCTTATAAAGGCCCATAACTCTCTTGATACATTTTTAAAACAAAAAAAATTCCTTTGTAAAAGGGTAAACCTGGAAACTTGCCAGTAACTTTCAAATTTTAAAGTTTATAACAATGATAAAGCTTCTTCAGCATGATCAACATTTAATGAAAGGCCCATAACTCTCTGAATCATGTTTTGAATGATTTCCCTTTGAAAAAGGTTTTAACTTAAAACTGAGTGATTGTGGATAATAATTTTCGAAGTATTAGGTGTACAATAATGGAAGACCGGCGTATATGCCCCTCTAGGCGGTGCTCTTGTTTCACTTGTGCTTGTTATTTTACCAGCTCTGTTTTAAAGCCATCAACAGCCCAACACTCTAAATTTCGTACATCAAGATTAGAGGAGGACTCAACATGCATACTGAAAGTAACCATAACTTACCTTGACCTACTTTTTACACCATTTCAATTAATTTCATTAGCTTCTTTTCAAAGTCATTGATAGCCCTACACTCAGTATACGTCATGCACATATACACCTAAAGGAGTAATGTACGTGCATAACAGAGAAGGTCATCATGACCGACAGTGACCTCCTTTTTAAACTTCATTGATTCTGAAAAAGGGTAATTATCGTCATTTTTAAATCGACGTAGCCCTACACACTAACTTCAGAAGAGATTGAATGGAAGTGAGAATTCGAAGTCAAACATGGGCCACAAGTCCGTAAAATTTGACTTCAAATATACTTTTTCATTTAAGACTGTCAATATATATGTATGCTGATAGGTTTTTTAACATATTTTTTAAGTAGTTTAAGACACAAGCACTTGTTATCAAAATTCAAGTAAAAACAAGGGCCATAACTCGTTCATTTGCATGGTGGCCTATTTTGGTTTGAATGTGTAATGCATGTTGGTGTGTATGTATCTATAGGTGCAGTTTGTAATGCTAACACTATTTGAGAAACGGAGGGAAGCCCAATGTTACAGCTAAACACAAATCCATATTGGAACTTAAAGTTGTTTGAAGTGTGTGGAGCTAGTAAGTGTTTGAGAAACAGAGGTAAACAAACACAAACCCAGACGAGAACATATAAAGTTGTCTGAAGTGTGCGGAGCTAACAAGTGTTTGAGAAATTGAGGTAAACAAACACAAATCCAGACCAGAACATAATAAAAAGTTGTTTGAAGTGTGTGGGGCTAACAAGTGTTTCAGAAACAGAGGTAAACAAACACAAATCCAGACAGGAACATAAAAAGTTGTTTGAAGTGTGTGGGGCTAACAAGTGTTTGAGAAACTGAGGTAAACAAATAAAAATCCAGATGAGAACATATAAAGTTGTCTATAGTGTGTGGGGCTAACAAGTGTTTGAGAAACAGAAGTAAACAAACACAAACCCAGACGAGAACATATAAAGTTGTCTGAAGTGTGCGGAGCTAACAAGTATTTGAGAAACTGAGGTACACAAACCCAGACCCCAGAACATAATAAAACGTTTTTTGAAGTGTGTGGGGCTCACAAGTGTTTGAGAAACAGAGGTAAACAAACACAAATCCAGACACAAACATAAAAAGTTGTTTGAAGTGTGTGAGGCTAACAAGTGCTTGAGACCCAGTGGTAAACAAATACTTGTTAGCCCCACACACTTCAGACAACTTTATATGTTCTCGTCTGGGTTTGGGTTTGTTTACCTCTGTTTCTCAAACAAAAAATTGTTTGAAGTGTGTAGGGCTAACAAGTGTTCGAGAAACAGAGATAAACAAACACAAATCCAGACACGAACATAAAAAGTTGTTTGAAGTGTGTGGGGCTAACAAGTGTTTGAGACCCAGAGGTAAACAAACACAAATCCAGACACGAACATTAAAAGTTGTTTGAAGTGTGTGGGGCTAACAAGTGTTTGAGAAACCGAGGTAAACAAACACAAACACAGACACGAACATAAAAAGTTGTTTGAAGTGTGTGTTGCTAACAAGTATTTGAGAAACAGAGGTAAACAAACACAAATCCAGATGAGAACATATAAAGTTGTCTGAAGTGTGTGGGGCTAACAAATGTTTGAGAAACAGAGGTAAACAAACACAAATCCAGACACGAACATAAAAAGTTGTTTGAAGTGTGTGGGGCTAACAAGTGTTTGAGAAACCGAGGTAAACAAACACAAAGCCAGACGAGAACATATAAAGTTGTCTGAAGTGTGCAGAGCTAACAAGTATTTGAGAAACCGAGGTAAACAAACACAAACCCAGACCAAAACATAATAAAAAGTTCTTTGAAGTGTGTGGGGCTAATAAGTGTTTGAGACCTAGAGGTAAACAAATACAAATCAAGATGAGAACATATAAAGTTGTCTGAAGTGTGTGCGGCTAACAGGTGTTTGAGTAACAGAGGTAAACAAACACAAACCCAGACCCCCAGACGAGAACATAATAAAAAGTTGTTTGAAGTGTGTGGGGCTAACAAGTGTTTGAGAAACAGAGGTAAACAAACACAAATCCAGACGAGAACATATAAAGTTGTCTGAAGTGTGTGGGGCTAACAAGTGTTTGAGAAACAGAGGTAAACAAACACAAATCCAGACGAGAACATATAAAGTTGTCTGAAGTGTGTGGGGCTAACAAGTGTTTGAGAAACAGAGGTAAACAAACACAAATCCAGATGAGAACATATAAAGTTGTTTGAAGTGTGTGGGCCTAACAAGTGTTTGAGAAACAGAGGTAAACAAACACAAATCCAGACACAAACATAAAAAGTTGTTTGAAGTGTGTGGGTCTAACACGTGTTTGAGAAACAGAGATAAACAAACACAAACCCAGACGAGAACATATGAAGTTGTCTGAAGTGTGCGGAGCTAACAAGTATTTGAGAAACCGAGGTAAACAAACACAAACCCAGACGAGAACATATAAAGTTGTCTGATGTGTGTGGGGCTAACAAGTGTTTGAGAAACTGAGGTAAACAAACAAACCCAGACCCCCAGACGAGAACATAATAAAGTTGTCTGATGTGTGTGGGGCTAACAAGTGTTTGAGAAACTGAGGTAAACAAACACAAACCCAGACCCCCAGACGAGAACATATAAAGTTGTCTGATGTGTGTGGGGCTAACAAGTGTTTGAGAAACTGAGGTAAACAAACACAAATCCAGACACAAACATAAAAAGTTGTTTGAAGTGTGTGGGTCTAACACGTGTTTGAGAAACAGAGATAAACAAACACAAACCCAGACGAGAACATATGAAGTTGTCTGAAGTGTGCGGAGCTAACAAGTATTTGAGAAACCGAGGTAAACAAACACAAACCAAGACCCCCAGACGAGACATAATAAAATGTTGTTTGAAGTGTGTGGGGCTAACAAGGGTTTGAGAAACAGAGGTAAACAAACACAAACCCAGACGAGAACATATAAAGTTGTCTGATGTGTGTGGGGCTAACAAGTGTTTGAGAAACTGAGGTAAACAAACACAAACCCAGACCCCCAGACGAGAACATAATAAAGTTGTCTGATGTGTGTGGGGCTAACAAGTGTTTGAGAAACTGAGGTAAACAAACACAAACCCAGACCCCCAGACGAGAACATATAAAGTTGTCTGATGTGTGTGGGGCTAACAAGTGTTTGAGAAACTGAGGTAAACAAACACAAACCCAGACGAGAACATAATAAAAAGTTGTTTGAAGTGTGTGGGGCTAACAAGTGTTTGAGAAACTGAGGTAAACAAACACAAACCCAGACCCCCAAACGAGAACATAATAAAAAGTTGTTTGAAGTGTGTGGGGCTAACAAGCGTTTGAGAAACTGAGGTAAACAAACACAAACCCAGACCCCCAGACGAGAACATAATAAAAAGTTGTTTGAAGTGTGTGGGGCTAACAAGTGTTTCAGAAACAGAGGTAAACAAACACAAATCCAGATGAGAACATAAAAAGTTGTTTGAAGTGTATGGGGCTAACAAGTGTTTGAGACCCAGAGGTAAACAAACACAAATCCAGACACGAACATAAAAAGTTGTTTGAAGTGTGTGGGGCTAACAAGTGTTTGAGACCCAGAGGTAAACACAAACCCAGACGAGAACATATAAAGTTGTCTGAAGTGTGCGGAGCTAACAAGTATTTGAGAAACCGAAGTAAACAAACAAACCCAGACCAGAACATAATAAAAAGTTGTTTGAAGTGTGTTGGGCTAACAAGTGTTTGAGAAACAGAGGTAAACAAACACAAATCCAGACACGAACATGAAAAGTTGTTTGAAGTGTGTGGGGCTAACAAGTGTTTGAGACAATACAAATCCAGATGAGAAAATATAAAGTTGCCTGAAGTGTGTTGGGCTAACAAGTGTTTGAGAAACAGAGGTAAACAAACACAAATCCAGACACGAACATGAAAAGTTGTTTGAAGTGTGTGGGGCTAACAAGTGCTTGAGACAATACAAATCCAGATGAGAACATATAAAGTTGCCTGAAGTGTGTTGGGCTAACAAGTGTTTGAGAAACAGAGGTAAACAAACACAAATCCAGACACGAACATGAAAAGTTGTTTGAAGTGTGTGGGGCTAACAAGTGTTTGAGACAATACAAATCCAGATGAGAAAATATAAAGTTGCCTGAAGTGTGTTGGGCTAACAAGTGTTTGAGAAACAGAGGTAAACAAACACAAATCCAGACACGAACATGAAAAGTTGTTTGAAGTGTGTGGGGCTAACAAGTGCTTGAGACAATACAAATCCAGATGAGAACATATAAAGTTGCCTGAAGTGTGTTGGGCTAACAAGTGTTTGAGAAACAGAGGTAAACAAACACAAATCCCGATGAGAACATATAAAGTTGTCTGAAGTGTGCGGAGCCAACAAGTGTTTGAGAAACAGAGGTAAACACAATCCCAGACCTGGCCTTAAATTCACCAACCATTCTTTAAACTATTCTTAGACTTGAGCTCAAGTACTCAAATTCTGTTCACAAATATTCCCATGACCTTCAAAGGTAAACAATCGATTGAAGTTGCTATTTATTAGTATTTTTCATATTTATACATTATGAACATTTACACTTGAAACATAACAGAAATATTTTTGAATGCAATTTGCCTGCTTGGGCCTAAGCCGTAGAATGTTCCCCGGAATGGTTGATGATTTCACCCCGGAATGGTTGATGATTTCAAGACCAGAACATATACTGAAACGAAAAAGAAAAAGGAACACGGGAAATTCCCCTTTTTATTGCATCTACAATATGCTGCTGTTAATCGAATGGTACATGGCTAAGTAAGATATTTCCTTTCAGAAAAAAAAAACAAACAACGCATAACACAGTAAATAGGATTCCTGTAAAGTTTCGTTACTGACAGAGTACGCGTTTGGCTCAAGCATGTGAGTAAGCTCAGGACGCAAAATTTTGCAAACTCTTTATGTTAAATACAGTACTGAAATGGCTCAATTTTTCAAAGAGAAACTTCAATATTTATGAATTGTTACAAAGTGTACTGTGATTAAAACATCTACAACATCACAGTCTCCATCTGCAACTTTATTTTTTACAAAATATCTTGGGATTTCTTTGGAATATTATGTGGAATTAAGTGTGCAATATATACAATATATAGCAGAAATGCCCGAGTTGCATTTCTTTTTCGCTTCAGTATATAAAGGTACATAGGTAAAACCTGGACCAGAACTCTCAAATTCCACACTAACCACTTCGATGCCAACAAGAGCAGTGCACTATGCGATAAGCAATCTTGCATTTTGTGACGGAGAGATGAAAAGAAGTGTATAGAGCTAACAAGTGTTTGAGAAACAGAAGTAAACACAAACCCAGATCAGAACATATAAAGTTGTTTGAAGACACTGGATCTAACAAGTGTTTGAGAAACAGAAGTAAACACATACCCAGATCAGAACATATAAAGTTGTTTGAAGAGTGTGGATCTAACAAGTGGTTGAGAAACAGACGTAACCACGAACCCAGATCAGAACATATAAAGTTGTTTGAATCCGTGGGACTAACAGTGATGAGAAACGGGTACATAGGTAAACACAAAAGCTGGACCAGAACTCTCAAATTACAACAAATGACCACTACAAACTAGAAATCTTCCATTTTGTGAAGGAGAGCTAAAATGAAGACATAAAACAAAACTTATCAATTTTCTTTATTTCTTAAATATATGCAATTATTGGTATATATTATTATTTGCAAAATGAAACAATATCAAATCATTTCTTGATTTGTTGATTTGGAACAAAAGATACCAATACATAAGTGAATTGGGTTGTAAATGCATGTTAAAGCAATTATTTATCGATCTTGTGCCATTAGTTCCTAATCGATACCTGGATCATGTGATCATTATTTATACACTGATATGTTGATTACATTTTAAAATAAACAAGAGGTCAATGACCTTGACGCTCTACTGATAGGTTTTTGATAGCTAGATCAGCATTCCTGTGAAGTGTCATGAAAATCCGTCAAGTAGCTTCAGAGGAGTAATCGCTACAAGTTTTTATTACTCATGTCAACAAGGATGGTCGATGGCGGCCATGTTTAATGTCGAATAAAAATATTTTTCGACAATGATCAACATCATGTCATGCTGACATCTTGGGCAACATTTCTGTAACGTTTCATGAAAATCTATCCTGTAGTTTCAGAGGAGTAGTCGCTACAAAAAAAAGTTTACGGACGGACAGACAGACGACGGACACCGCACCACGGCATAAGCTCTGCTGATCTTTGATCGGTAGAGCTAAAAATCATAATAAAGTATTATATGAACTAAACGATGTAATCACTGAATCTTATACAGAAAACGAAGATATCAAATACAATAAAATGGAATTCTTAATTCATTACGTCACAAGATTTGGTTAAGTTTACACAAGAATACTAGGCCTTGTCTATTTATAGGGCAACTAAGCTGAACAAGACCTCGGTCTGATGGTGTCTCGCCCACTGCAGCAAACCGCATATGAAATAATTTATTAAATTTGTGCTTAAAATTAATGATGTCCACCAAAGACAACACTTTATATGACCAAGTATCAAAAAAATAAAAGCGAGGTAATCATCGGAAGTTAAGTTACTGAGGTTAAGTAGTTTAACCAGGGTGTTGTTTTGAGAAAATAATGCAAATTATGACATTGACCTTGGTATTTCTTGTCATTCAGTGATGTCCACCAATGCCAACAATGCATATGACCAAGTATCAAAGACATAAATTGAGGCAATCACATAAAGTTAACTGAGGTCAAGTTACCTAATCAAGGTTAAGTTACCTAACTAAGGTTAAGTTTGGGGAAACTGACACAAAATATGACCTTGACCTTGGTGTTTTTTGTCATCCAGCGATGTCCACCAATGCCAACAACACATATGACCAAGTATCAAAGACAAAGTGAGACAATCACATAAAGTTAACTGAGGTCAAGTTACCTAACCAAGGTTAAGTTTGGGGAAAATAATGCAAAATATGACCTTGACCTTGGTAATTTTTGTCATTCAGTGATGTCCACAATGCCAACATACATATGACCAAGTATCAAACACACAGTTTGATACTAAGAAATTGAAGTTATCAGAAAAAGTTAACTGAGGTTAAGTTACCTAACCAAACTGATGTTTAGGGTAAATAACACAAAAGTGACCTTAACCTTGGTAATTTATGTCATTCAGCAATGTCCACCAATGCCATCAATACATATGACCAAGTATCAAAGTGAGGCAATCACATAAAGTTAACTCGTGTTAACTTAAGAAACCTAACCAAGGTTAAGTTACCTAACTAAGTTTTAGGTTTGGGGAAAATAAGCAAATATGACCTTGACCTTGGTAATTTTTGTCGTCCAGTGATGTCCACCAATGCCAGCAGTACATATGACCAAATATCAACAAACGAAATTAAAGTTATAGAAAAAGTTAACTGATGTTAACTTACCGAACCAAACTGATGTTTAGGGTAAATAACGCAAAACATGACCTTGACCTTGGTATTTTTTGTCGTTCAGCATTGTACACCAATGCCAACAATACATATGAACAAGTATCAAAGACACAAAGGGAGGCAATCGTATGAAGTTAACTGAGGTTAAGTTACCTAACCAAGGTAAAGTGAGGGGAAAAGAAGCAAAACATGACCTTGACCTTGGTAATTTTTGTTGTTCAGTGATGTTCACCAATGCCAACAATACAAATGACCAAGTATCAAAGAAAGAAAATGAGACAATCACATACAGTTAACTGAGGTTAAGTTACCTAACCAAGGTTAAGTTTTGGGAAAATAAGTTTTAAATAAATACAAAAGTTCTTAACTAAGGGTATTTGACAACTACCGGGTATGTGAAGTTTCATTCCAACTTGTCCATTGGTAACATATTTTAGCTTATATACAGAGTTATAAAGCAATCTGCTCAAGTTTAAGAAATGGCATAATGATGCCAAACTAGGTTTCAGAGTATGACTTATGGGTGGCATATTATTTATTGATACTGAATCCATGTGTGAAGTTTCATTCGAATCTGTTCATTGGTTCAACACATATCATACAGATTTTCTAACACAATTTACTTAAGTTAAAAAAGGGGCATAACTGTGTAAAAATCAGAGTTAATATGACTTGCGCGTGGAATGTTATTTATTGATACCAAATATATCTGTGAATGTTCATTACCCATCAGTGGTTTTTTGCCTACTGAAAAAGGTAACAATGCCGACATGCCCTCAATAATCTAGTTTCTTGATACAAAGTGTGTTGCAATATGAAAATAATGAAGCTTGCTTGTGTATGAGTAAAAGAGTAAGTAGCAAAAAAATATTCATTGTAGGGCTGGGGGGATCTGTGCAGTGGTTTCTAAGCTTACTGAAAAAGGTAACGATGCCGACTGAAACACTGGGGTAAAAATAAACTGACCAAATGTCAACAGAATCTTACTTTCACTTCCACTATAAATACATGTCGTTACCGTTGTACACGCAGGTTCCATTGTTTACTGTTGTACACACAGGTTCCATTGTTTACTGTTGTATATGCAGGTTCCATTGTTTACTGTTGTACACGCAGGTTCCATTGTTTACTGTTGTACACGCAGGTTCCATTGTTTACTGTTGTTCACGCAGGTTCCATTGTTTATTGTTGTACACGCAGGTTCCATTGTTTACTGTTGTTCACGCAGGTTCCATTGTTTATTGTTGTACACGCAGGTTCCATTGTTTACTGTTGTACACGCAGGTTCCATTGTTTACTGTTGTACACGCAGGTTCCATTGTTTACTGTTGTAAACGCAGGTTCAATTGTTTACTGTTGTACACGCAGGTTCCATAGCATATTATGACTCTATAGGTTAGTGTTCTGAATAATCTAGTTTCCTGATGCAAACTACGTTGCAACATGAAAATAACAAATCTTGCTCATGTATAAGTAAAGAGTTAGCAAATTCGAACTCTACAATTCACGGAGGGTTGAATCTCTTGGCCAATTGTTACATATTTGCTTATTTTTCCATTTCTTAAAATCCGACAAGGAATACAATCAGTTTCAAGTAAGAGCAAAATCATATTTTAGCATATGTAAAACATGCAACATGAATGAACCATAATTGTGTATTTATAGATCAGAAATTTAAACAAAATAATATAAAGTATGCTGTGTCATATGAATGAACCATAATTGTGTATTTATAGATCAGAAATTTAAACAAAATGATATAAAGTATGCCATGTCACATGAATGAACCATAATTGTGTATTTATAGATCAGAAATGTAAAGAAAATAATATAAAGTATGCTGTGTCACATAAATGAACCATAATTGTGTATTTATAGATCAGAAATTTAAACAAAATAATATAAAGTATGCTGTGTCACATAAATGAACCATAACTGTGTATTTATAGACTTCAGAAATTTGAACAAAATAATATACAGTATTTTGTGTCACATGAATGAACCATAATTGTGTGTTTATAGATTTTAGGAATTTAACGAAATTAACTTAACAATTCACAGACTCTTTTTGTCCAGCAATGTGTGAGTTTGTGCAAATACCATTTGGCCAGATCTACTCCAAAATGGTGTGGAAGAGTTTTGTGCGTATATCTGACGTGACAGTGTTGCGAGGAGGTGGAGGAGCACTGAGGCCCAGCGGACTGCCATAGGAGATTATGGGACTGGTCTTCATCAGCGGCGACGGTTGTGGTGATGCTTGACGCAGTTTGGACTTCAGCTTGGCTGGACTCTGCCACCTGGATTAAAAAACAGACCTTATTTATTTTAATGCTATAGTTTACATAATTTTTACACTTGAGCAAGCCAACAATATGGTATAATTATTTATTTTTTTACAAATATACATTCTTTATAATGAACATCAAAATCAGTCTTGCAAAAGGTCTGTATTTTGTGGAGCTGACATTTTGAATTGAACTGATTTTTACAGCACTCCAGCACAAGAACAGTTATATGACTGCATGAATGGAATGCATGAACATGCCAGACTCATCTTCCATTTACATCGAGACAAATTAAAGAAGAGAATGGGCATAGCACCTTCTAACCTGCAGAACTGCAGAGTTATTGCCAATTCTATTGTAGACACTCCATTTATGATAAAGCCAACTTTACGCACGTACACTTATCATTATACAATATTAGAATGGAAAATTCTATGTCAAATAAAAGGTCATAATTTTGAAATAAATTATACAATAAACAATGTGTGATGTAGAGTGATATAAGGTCATCAGTTGTTATGTGTATATGAAGTTTGGGAACAATCCATTTATTAAAAAGCTTTTGAAGTAAAAGCCACAAGATGATTTTCGCCTACAACAGAAAAAGTCACGGGGACCCTGCGAAAAAGTCGTAATCCGCATGATCAACGTGGCACCATCTGAATTAAACTTACCTGTAATTTGTGTCCGATAGGAACCGGCTGAGTTTGATTTTCCAATAAAAGACATTTGGGTGGTTTTCTGGAGAAATAAACACGTCTCCAAGAGCCCGGGATATATTCAGATCTTCTCTAGTTGGCTGAGGACTGCAGGAACAAAAGTATCAATGTTACAATCATCTACAGATTTTTGTTTAAAGTGGACCTTGCCTACCACAATCTTTATTATTTTTACTTTTACATATCCCAGTGTCAATATTATGTGACTAGGTAGTGTTTCATGTCATTTGTCCGTGGCGTGGAACTCTATAAAGATGAGCATGTAACTCACTCCTACAAGTAGATACCATCATATATGACTAAATGATTGTTAAACCCCATACCTAATTTAATTGCATTTTATAGTCGCACTAACAGCTAAGGCCATATGGCGACTTTTCAGCTTCCATTGGTGGACGAAGACCCAAGGTACCCCTCTTGGCAATTTTGATGCACGGGCGAGCACCTGGGTAGAACCACCGATGTTCAACAAGCCAGCTGGATAGCTTCCTCACATAAAGATTCCTAGGCCCACGAGGGACTGAACCAACAGCGGTGAAGTGGAAAAGTTTCAAGTCAGAGACTCCAACCACTCGACCATGGATGCCCCTTACCATACCTACTTTAAGTTTAAAATAAACTTGACTTCATAATTACAAAATTTGAAACTCTGACTATAGGCTTTGTCAGAGAAACAAATTATACACCCGACATGTGCATCAAAAACAAGCGCCCGTAGTCACAGCTTAGATGAAAAAAATCGCACATGCCAGTATCTCTTAAATCCATATTCCATGTTTACATTTTTAAACAATGTTTTGCTGTTACTGAAACCCACATCTGAAATAAATGGGCCTTTGCAAAAACGATGCAACGCGGCATAAGTCCTGCTGATCTTTGATCAAAGCAAAGCTAATAAAATTAGGTAAATGATGCTCCATTTCTTAAATATAAAAAATAACATTCGTTTTAGTCTTTACTTACCCATGAATATATTCTATTTTGGGCAGTGTCATAGAATGTGTCAGGTAAGCCTTCACTGTATCTTCATCATGTCCTTTTTCACTTGGTCCTACTCCTACCTCAACTACCTCTCCATCCTGTACCCCTCCAATGTCCCCATCACATGAAGACACCACCACGTCCTCCAGCAACATCAGAGTGCTGACATTTTCTAACTCAGGAATGGATAGTATGTCCACTTTCAATCCAGAATCCACTGAAAACCTTTTTAGTCGCAGCAAAAACTTCACATTTTTGTTAATCTCATTCTTGAAAGATTTATTTGTTGACAAATTCTGTTTCAGTTTATCAAAGCTTGCCTTGTCCATAAGTCTAATACAAACAGCTGAATCACCGGTATCAGAAAACTCGCTCAGACCGGACAGACTGCTGTCTTCAATCTCTTCTACAGCTGTAGCATACGAAGCAGTCGAGTCCGAACCGGTCGAGTTTATCCGGACAAGTTTCTCATTTTGCTGAAGTCTTACTTCTGCTGATTCAGCACCATCATTTTTAAAATTGTCTGTATCTTCTGTCCTAGCAATTGCACCACCAAGAAACATCTCTGTATTTTTAACACTGGCTTTATTAGCACCTTTTTCATCACCTACATCATCTCCAACATTTTTATCATCATCTAAACAACTTTCGGCTTTGTTGTTATTTGTTTCTTTGTCCTCATCTTTCTTCAATTCTTTACGATCTTCAGTGCTGCTATTAACAACAGAACTATCTAGATCCTCACTCGTGATGGATTTGTCTACAGTATTAATGGTTGCTTTGTCAGACCATGACTCATCGAGTAACTGCAACTGGGCAAAACTTTGAGACAGACCAGTTACCGGACTGACCACATCAACAATTCCTTCAATCTTGCTTTTAGAACTAGGGTTCTCAGTTTTAGTCTTATCAGGTTTGATCACATCATCAAAACCTTTCTCAGACTGTCCAACACTTATCTCTCTTCCAGGACCTTTAACTGGAGTGGAAATGTCAGAGAAGTCCTCCATAGTTCCATGGATGCCATGTTTGTCCTTGAACTGTTTGACAAACATAAACCAGATTCTCTTCCTGAAGTATTCTTCTAGGGCGTCAAGACCTTCCATGGTGGCCAGATTAAGAAACGTGCCCAGGAAATCCCAGTACTCCATCCACGGAACCTGCATCTCATTTGCCAGCTGTCTGGAAGCAATAAAAGTAGAATATGAGTACCTGTACTGCAAATACTTTTTAGTTTACTTTGTTTTTGTTAAAAAAATAACTGGTTACTTGAATGGCGTTTTATGTAATTTTTAGCACATGTTAAGTAGAGGCAGATCACCCCATTTTTCCTGGATAGAACAAGTAATGTACACCTCCCACCATCAATAAGAATCGAAATGTTTTTACTTAAGAAGTCGAGCTCCATGTGGGATAGTCCAGCTCCATGTGGGATTCGAACCCGCAGTGATAAGGGGTGAGGAAGATTTAGATGCAGTGTCTTAACCATCCCGGCCACAAAAGCGCATTTTTTAAAAAAAATTGAGGAAGTGGAAGAAATACAATACTGATATTAAAGTGGGTACATCAAAACTTTCATGGCAGTCTATGACTTAAAACTGACAAAAATTATATTTTCTACCTAAAGGGTCTAAACATAATTAAAGTCCCTAAAAATGACCCCTTATTTTCGAGGAAATGTATTATGCAACACGGTTAATTTAAGTATTTTGTGCCTGACTTCATTCAAAATCTATGGTAAATTCAAATTAAGGACAAACAACACTTTGCTTACACCATATTTTGATATGACATTTTTATCATGAACTGGAGTTATTTTTTTTTAATGTTTTAATTCTTTCTGATAAAGCTTGATGTACACCCTTTAAAATGATAAGCGAAAACACATCCTAGTGCCTGAATAGTATTTATTACATAACTGTCAAAAATTTACATTGAACTATGAATGACGTAATTTTAGTATCACACAAAAAAAGTGACAATATAACTTTTTTATATCATCCCTAGTGATGATATAACTTTGCCGGAACTACTTTCTTAAAAAACACACTGGTTTAAAGTTAAAATATTTTTTAATTTCTTCTTTTACGTAAAGTTATATAATAAACAGTATAATTAACAGCATAAATTTGATACTGAATTAATGGCACTCGAGGAAAAAAGTGGTAATTTGGTTAAAAAAACTTGTTCTTTGAACTCAAATTTATGCTGTTAATTATTCTCTATTAATTGCATACCAGATACAGTTATCTGCGTTTTACATGGGTGATGGAAAGCCTGATCTTACACACTCGCTCCGATATCAACAATGACAGTTGCATGACGTCAGAATGTCAATAATATGCAAGAAAAAGAATCAATCATGGGTAGAATCAATCATGTGTATCCGGTTCAGAAATTTCAACCCTCGGTGTATAAACTGTTTTAATCGGAACTCGGCAGAGCCTCGGTTCCGATAAAAACAGTTATACCTCGTGTTGGAATTCCGTCACCGGATACACATGAACGATTCTTATAATGATATAAACAATTTAAAGACACATGTCTATACACCATGTACATGCATTATTTAGTTATTATAGTTTTATTGCATGCTTCTCATGCCTTTTACTATTTTAATGCCTGATATCCAGTAAGAGTGTTTGTCTACTATTCTACCTTCCAATTCTTTCAAGACCTTTTTCACTGTCACTTCGTTTTGTGTTGAAATATTTTCTAGCCTGATCCGGACTCTGGGATGGAGGGGTTGTCCATCTTTTATGGAATTTTTCAGCCTAGAAAAAAAGGAAACTGTTCAGCTTGAATAATAGATTAACATCTAAAGAGATTTTTTAAAATTTTATGTTGTATACAGAATATTATAGTCAAGTTTTGTTTATGTAAGAAAACTATTTGCGAAAAGTCACTTTTTAAATTTTCCTATAATGTTCTATACAGGCATCTTTAATATAGGATTCTGCCATTTTTGCACATACAAATGAGCAGGTATGAGGTAATTTAAAATGCACTTATTTTGGTCTATTTTTAGCAGACTCAAGGAACACTGTAAGGAAGTTTCAAAGAAACCCAGAAAGCAGTATTAAAGACGAAGACTTTATATATATATATATATATTTACCGATATAAAAATGACAGAGGTCAACCCAGGGAACACCAAACATATGACAACAGAATGAATGGTTTTGAGGTGTCGATTGAAATGTTCTTTATTTTGTCTATTTTAGTAACAGGGGGTCATTTTGGATGACAGACTATTTTATTTTTCTAATTAAAAAATGCGAATGCAGTAAAAAAGGTTATCATATTAATATTGGGATATATGCACTTGTTCTTTCGCGCATAAATATTGCGCTCCTAAAGTTGGGCAATATTTATACGCGAAAGAACTTGTGCATATATCCCAATACAAATCTAATAGCTTATAAATATCGATCCTGCTTACATTTGATGGCGACATTGGCCCAGCACAAGCCTTGATGGACATGGCAGGGTCCCGGGGACTCCATGATACTTTAGGCATATCTAGAGGTGACTTTGTCACATCAGGTGACCATGGTTGACCAATCACAGGCTGGGTACAGTTGTCGTCTGATCTGACTAGTGGAACATAACACTGGCCTGTGGTTAGACAGATAAAGATACATGAATGATATTGGTGATTAATGCAAAACAATATTTATTCATTTAAAGAATGAGTCTACAATTTTTGATTTTCATGAAACAATAATACATTTCCAGTATAAATATGAAGGCTTTTAAATTAATTTTGTAGATATCCTGAGTTTCTCAAATATGTGTTATGTAAATATTAAAAGACAGACTTACACTTTAAAATGCCTAAAACTTGAAAATAAAAGGTTAACCCTTAACCCGCTATTAAAGCACGTCTATAATAGCCTTTGCGTCAATGGTAAACCCAGACCAGCCTGTGAGTAACTCGCAGGCTGATCAGGGTTTACAATGGGCTGCTGATCAGTCATTTCCCCCAAAACACCCCTTTGTCACATAAATGGAATGGTCTGAATTCAAAGAAAGAACAGTCCATTATATATATGTAGCGGGTTAAGGGTTAAGTTTATGCAAACCAATCATTAGTTTAGTGCTTCTCTTTACTATATGTCAACAACTTATTTTCAACTGCGGCATGCCAAAATGTTAAAATGGTATTTCTAAAATTAGGAACACTCAGCCTTTGTTAACTAAGCATTGGTCAATATACGTACAGCAGCAGAGAGAAAACAAGGAAACCTCTTAGGGGGTATCTCATCTGCATCCACAACTATCTAGTTAGACAATTTTTTGCCCTTGACATTACCCTCATTTTGTAAGAAGTTTAACATTAAGACAGCAGAAAAACTTGGGGGAGCAGATATGTGTCTACAAATGGTATTGTCTATGGAGACACCCTCATCTTGTAGGACGTTTAACATTAAGACAACAAAAAAACTTGGGGGAGCAGATATGTGTCTACAAATGGTATTGTCTAGGGAGACACCCTCATCTTGTAAGACTTTTAACATTAAGACAACAGAAAAACTCGGGGAGCAGATATGTCTACAAATGGTATTGCCTAGGGAGACCCCTCATCTTGTAAGACGTTTAACATTATGACAGCAAAACAAGAGGCCCAAGAGGGCCTGTATCGCTCTACCGGCTATATGTTGTCCATGGTGGGGTGGGGTGGGGATAGAGGATTGTGTGTCAGATATGGCAATATCAAACTAGTTTTATATAAACTGTCTTCAGTTACCAAGATATGGAGGAGGGATGTATTAAGTTCAAGTTCGGCTGGCTTTAAAATAAATCAATAAACACTCAAACCAAGTTTCACATGTGACCCAGGGGCACCATTTGAACAAACTTGGTAGAGTACCATAAGCTGAGTGTAAATACAAAATATTAAACCGTTGGCTCTTATTATTTCAGAGAAGAAGATTTTTAAGTTGTCCCTATATAAGTTTATATAAAACATGTGACCCCGTGGATAGGGCCAAATTTGACTCCAGGTTCACCATTTGAACAAACTTGGTAGAGGACCAAAAGCTGAGGTAAATACAACATATTAAACCTCTGGCTCTTATAGTTTCAGAGAAAAAGATTTTTTAAACGTTTTTCCCTATGTAAATCTATGTAAAATATGTGACCCCTGGGGAGGCGCCAATTTTGACCCCAGTGTCACCATTCAAACAACTTGATAGAGGACCATAAGATGAGTGTAAATAAAAATATTAAACCTTTGACTCTTGTAGTTTCAGAGAGAAGATTTTTAAAGTTTTTCCCCATATAAGTCTAGGTAAAACTGTGACCACTGGGGCAGGGCCAAATTTGAGCCCAGGGTCACCATTTGAACAAACTTGGTAGAGGATCCATAAGCTGATAATAAATAAAAAATATTATCCTTTATCTCTTGTAGTTCCATAGAAGAAGATTTTTGAAGTTCTTCCCTATAACGCTGTGTAAAACTGATCCAACAAGGATCCTTAAGCTCCCAATTAAGAAAAAAGAACCAAGGTTTCTTATGAGATAAAAAAAAAAAAAGAAAAAAAAAGAAAAAAAAAGAAGAAAAAAATAAATATATAAAAAAAAAAAAATAAAAATAAAAAAACACCAAAAAACAACAACTTTTGCTGTTTAAGTTTATGAAAAGGGGCATAAAACTGCATTGGGTAATTGATAAGGAAGAACTGTACAAAGTGTCATGACCATAGGTCAATATTTTGCCAAGTTATGAGCTAGGTTAGGTTGTAGGTTAAAGTTTTATGAAAAGGGGCATAACTCTGCCAACATGAAAGTCAGAGTTATTGGAGATGTGTAACAACATTCCTTTGGTTAAGATGAATATGTGTATGAAGTTTCACAAAATAGGTAAAATACTTTTCAAGGTATGGCCAGTTATGAGCTTGGTTAGGTTGCAGGTCAAAGTTTTATGAATAGGGGCATAACTGCCAAAATGAAAGTCAGAGTTATTGGTCATGGGTAACAATTTCCTGTGTGGTATGATGAATATGTGTGTGAAGTTTCATGAACATAGGTCGAATACTTTTCAAGTTATGGCCCAGGTTAGGTTGAAGGTTAAAGTGTGACAGACGACGAAAGACATCTTTACGACGGACAATGTGATCCCTAAGTGTCTGCCATGCTACGCAGGAAAAACAAAAACTCGGGGAGCAGATATGTGTCTACAAACGTTATTGTCTATGGAGACTATGGAGAGCTTGCATTTGGAAGGTCTTCATTTACTGAATCTACAAGTCAAATACAAAATGTTGAAGAATTACGGCAACTTTAAGCAAATATTTAAAGCTTATCTTGCCCCGGGGGCAAGCCCACAGGCAGGAGAGTGTGCTTCTATTATTTACTGAAGCAACAACCCAAATACAAGTCAAGGTTGAGTAATTTTGCATATCGGTAATTGTAAAATATTTAACCAAAATGCTAACACTAACCTTGTAGGCTCGCGGGCAGGAGAGTGTGAATTTAAAAGGTTTTCATTGACTTCACCCCAATATGAAAAGTATGCATAGAAGAAGCATAAAAAAGATAATATTGACAACTGCTGGCATCATGATCACCAGAAAAAGGTGACTGGTACGTTTAGTCTCCTTCCAAAGCAATTACCAAGCAGCAGACCTATCAACTTTTTCATCTGTACCTTAGACAAAACATTTTGTCATACTCAGAAGAAAAGTCTCTATTTTGATCAGCTGTAGAAATGAGACCATGGCTACATCTTGTGATGAGAACATCTGACAATTTCCCCAAGGGCGCCTCATATCTGATATCCAGTAAAAACAAAAATACCAGTTTGCCGTGGAAACCTCTGCTTACCTGTTGAAGATTCTCACTGTTTTTGGCATATAAGGCTAACAAAATCAGAAGCGGTGTTCCAATTAACTATCTAGATTTGTCATCCCGGGATACATCCTGTATTAAAGTTAATATTTACAATTTGACAAATTGGCATGATAAAGCTTTAATTACCTGTCAGATTTAAGTGTTCAAGAAATTCCAGGGACTAAAGTTAATCATTTCAAAAAAAGTTTACCTTGCAACAATAGCTCTATTCTCTGTTTTGTTGAAGCAGACACTGATGAACACCTTGTACAAATGATCTAGAGTGGAAAGAAAATGTGAAATAAAGGGAAATATAAAACATATGCCACAATGAATATAATCATCTGTGAACATTTATTGTGTATCTACCTTCTTTTTTTTTAACTATTTTTTTTTTCTTGATATAAACTTTCACTTACAGATACTGTTTACTTCAATATACCCATCTTTTTAATAGATATAGGCAAGAAGTTAATTTTAATGTGACTATTTCATACAAGTGATATTGAATTTATTAAACGAGTTGGATAAAATTATATGATGTGAAGCCTCATCAAGAATGGATAAAATTATATGATGTGAAGCCTCATCAAGAACGGATAAAAATTATATGATGTGAAGCCTCATCAAGAACGGATAAAATTATTTGATGTGAAGCCTCATCAAGAATGGATAAAATTATATGATGTGAAGCCTGATCAAGAACGGATAAAATTATATGATGTGAAGCCTCATCAAGAACGGATAAAATTATATGATGTGAAGCCTCATCAAGAATGGATAAAATTATATGATGTGAAGCCTCATCACGAATGGATAAAATTATATGATGTGAAGCCTGATCAAGAACGGATAAAATTATATGATGTGAAGCCTCATCAAGAATGGATAAAATTATATGATGATGTGAAGCCTCATCAAGAACGGATAAAATTATATGATGTGAAGCCTCAAGAACGGATAAAATTTTATGATGTGAAACCTCATCAAGAATGGATAAAATTATATGATGTGAAGCCTCATGAGGAATGGATAAAATTATATGATGTGAAGCCTCATCAAGAATGGATAAAATTATATGATGTGAAGCCTGATCAAGAACGGATAAAGTTATATGATGTGAAGCCTCATCAAGTACGGATAAAATTATGATGTGAAGCCTCATCAAGAACGGATAAAATTATTTGATGTGAAGCCTCATCAAGAATGGATAAAATTATATGATGTGAAGCCTGATCAAGAACGGATAAAATTATATGATGTGAAGCCTCATCAAGAACGGATAAAATATATGATATGAAGCCTCATGAAGAACGGATAAAATTGTATGTGAAGCCTCATCAAGAACGGATAAAATTATATGTGAAGCCTCATCAAGAACGCATAAAATAATATGGTGTGAAGCCTCATCAAGAACGGATAAAATTATATGATGTGAAGCCTCATCAAGAACAGATATAGAGAATATTATGTCAGTGCCTTTTACTATGAAGTTTATTAGACGAGGCTTAGAAAACAAAGAATGGCGAGGCTTTGCCGAGCCTTTCTTTGTTTTTGTGTCGAGCCTTATAAATTTGATAGTAAAAGGCACTGACATAATATTCTATTTATCATGTAGATTATCCACATTTTCTGTATGAATTACTAGTATTACCTATTTCTCAGAATGATATGCTTATCGAGGACGCCGCCATGTTGTTGTTTTTTGTTCGTTTTATGACGTCAGGCAACGTTACGTGCATGACGTCAGATAACGTTAAGTGCAACAAACGCCGAGGGATTCTGCATTGATTTGCTTTATTGGTAGTTCCTAATAAAGAAGAATTTATTAGGTTACCCCTTTATTAGGCAGAAAAGTGCATACCTGCATGATAAAAAAATTATATGATGTGAAGCCTCATCAAGAACATTTTTTGCTGTAGTTCCCTTGCAGCTTCCTATAATAATATCTAACCTTGTCCGATGATGACATTTTTTTTTGTATGTTCACTAGGTTTTTCTCCGTATGCCACCGTACAACGGAACTATGTCGTCAATTTCCGTAATCATGTATTTTAAACAGTTACGGAATGTGAGGCAATTCCGATGCACACCGATCTGAACAGAAAGGACCGAATGATAATTCGACCATCATTTGCTTTATTTCACTAGTGTAATATGATAAATATGTCATGGCTTTATTACACTCCCACACCACACGTTATGTGATAATATATCAAATGGTCTTACTCACATCTTTGGGAGAATCTCCCCACTTGTTTTTCAGGAATTTGTCAGTCCTGGGATGGGCCACCAGCACCTGTACCACTAGTTCATGGCCAAACTTACATGCTAAGTGGAGTGGTGACTCACAGTTCTGTAATGTAAGTTAGAGCATTTAAATGTGATAGAAGACAACACATGTGAAGAGAAACTAGACTAAAGATTCAACTAGAAGCGTTTTCTTTTTTAAACAAGAGGCCCAAGAGGGCCTGTGGACGCTCTACTGGCTCTAGATAATGTTTGTGTATCAGGGGCCATAACTCTTTCAAATATTGTTCAACCAGAACATGGTGATGATATACACAACTAGGCTTGGTACTGATTGTCCCCGACAAGTTTAGTTGAAATCCAGCCAGAGGTTCAGGAGAACTAGTCTGTACAAAGTTAGTGTATTAAAACCTTTAAGGGGTCATAACTCTGCAAAATTCATTCAACCACAACACGGCAATGACAGGTGCAACTACTGGCTTGGTACTGATCATCCCCATCAAGATTCGTTGAAATCCAGCAAGGAGTTCGGAAGAGACTAATCTGGACTTAATGGCGAAGATATGTACAACTAGGCTTGATACTGATCAACTTTGTCAAGTTTCGTTAAAATCCAGTCAGGGGTTCAGGAGAACTAGCCCGGAAAATGTTTGTGTATCAAAAAACTTTAAAGGGCCATAACTCCACCAAAAATCTGTTAACCGGAATATCACGATGATATGCGCAGCTATGCTTGCTGCTGATCATCCCTGTAAAGTTTCGCTGAAATGTGGGGAGGCGTTCAGGAGAACTAGTCCAGACAAAGTTTGTGTATTAAAACCTTTAAAGGGCCATAACTCTGCCAAAAATCATTCAACCGGAACAAGGCAATGATTTGCACAACTAGACCTGATACTTATCATCCTTGTCAAGTTTCGTTAAAATCCAGACATGGGGTTCAGGAGAACTAGTCCGGACAAAGTTTGTGTATTAAAACCTTTAAAGGGGCATAACTCCGCCAAAATCATTCAACGAAACACGGTGACGATATGTACAACTAGGCTTGGTACTGATAATCCTTGAAAAGTTTCACTGAAATCTGGCCAAATGAAGGCCCTTTCTTCTTAATGAGGCCAAAATATAGCATATTTCAGAAAATCAAGGGCCATAACTTCGGTGTAAATGGTCCAATCTGGCTGGTTTTGAAATTTCTTGGAGCTTTCATTGATAGTAACAATCTGGTAAAGTTTAGTAAAGATCGGATGAAAAATGAAGGCCCTATCATAGTATTAACGAGGCAAAATATAGCATATATATAACTAAATCAAGGGCCTTAACTCCGCTGTTACTGGTCCGATCTGGTTGGTTTTCGAACTCGTCCGAGCTTTCATTAATATTAACAATCTGGTAAAGCTTGGTAAGGATCGGACGAAAAATGAAGGCCCTATCGTAACATAACATTTTTAACAAAATCAAGGGCCATAACTCCGCTGTTGCTGGTCCAAACTGGCTGGTTTTTTAACTTGTCCGAGCTTTCATTGATATTAACAATCTGGTAAAGTTTGGTAAAGATCGGATGAAAAATGAAGGCCCTATCGTCTTAACGAGGCAAAATATAGAATTTTTAACTAAATCAAGGGCTATAACTCTGCTGTTGCTGGTCCGAACTGGCTGGTTTTCAAACTTGTCCAACCTTTCATTAATAGTAAAAACTGGTACAGTTTGGTAAAGATCGGATGAAAAATGAAGCCCCTATCGTCCTAACGAGGCAACATATAGCATTTTTAACTAAGTCAAGGACAATAACTCCGCTGTTACTGTTTTGATCTGGCTGGTTGTCGAACTTGTCTGAGCTTTCATTGATATTAACAATCTGGTATAGTTTGGTAGAGATCGGATGAAAAATGAAGGCCCTATCGTCTTAACGAGGCAACATATAGCATTTTAACATATAGCATTTTTAACTAAATCAAGGGCCACAACTCCGCTGTTACTGGTTCGATCTGGCTGGTTTTCGAACTTGTCCGAGCTTTCATTGATATTTACAATCTGATAAAGTTTGGTAAAGATAGGATGAACAATGAAGCCCCTATCGTCTTAACGAGGCAAAATATAGTATTTTGAACTAAATCAAGGGCCATAACTCCGCTGTTACTGGTCCGATATGGCTGGTTTTCGAACTTGTTCGAGCTTTCAACAACATTAACAATCCGATAAAGTTTGGTAAAGATCAGATGAACAATGAAGCCCCTATCGTCTTAACAATGCAAAATATAGCATTTTTAACTAAATCAAGGGCCGTAACTCCGCTGTTACTATTCCGATATAGTTGGTTTTCGAACTTGTCTGAGCTTTCATTGATATTAACAATCTTATAAAGTTTGGTAAAGATCAGATTAACAGTGAAGCCCCTATCGTCTTAACGAGGCAAAATATAGCATTTTTAACTAAATCAAGGGCCGTAACTCCGCTGTTAATGGTCCGATATGGCTGGTTTTCGTACTTGTCCGAGCTTTCAGTGATATTAACAATGCGGTAAAGTTTAGTAAAGATAGGATGTAAAATGAAGGCCCTATCGTCTTAACGAGACAAAAGTTAACGACGGACGGACGACGGACAGACGACGGACAACTCGCCATCCCATAAGCTCTGCTGGCCTTTGGCCAGTAGAGCTAAAAACAACAACAGATGTCTCCCTTACTGCACAACCAAGATATGTTAAGAAATGTTTGAAAGTGGATAGAGTGCATTTTTGACCTAAAAATTAACAAGAGGTCAATGACCTTGAAGCTCTACTGATAGGTTTTGATAGCTTGATCAGCATTCCTGTGACGTTTCATGAAAATCTGTCAGTAGTTTCAGAGGAGTAGTCGCTACCAGTTTTTACTATATAACTCTATGTAAACAAAGACGGCCACTGGCAGCCAAGTTTACTGTCGAATCAAAATATTTTTCAACCAGGACCAACATCACGTCATGCTGATAATTTTAGAAAAAGTCTCATATCAATATCACTTATAGTTTTCAAGAAGTAGGTGCTACAAACTTGTGTTTTTTTATTCTATTTTTAGCCGTGGCGCCCATCTTGAATTTCTGGCCGACCTGAAATTTTGCTGGGATCAACTAGACTTTAAGTGCAACATTCCTGTGAAGTTTCATGAAAATCTGTAAAGTAGTTTCAGAAAGGTAGTCGCTACAACTTTTTTTACTATATAACTCTTGTAAACAAAGAAGACTGCTGGCATGCAGACATGTTTAACATTGAATCAAATTGATTATCAACAAGGACCAACATCATGTCATGCTGATCATTTTAGAAAAAGTCCCATATCAATATCGCTTATACAGTACAGCTCACGCGAAACCCACACTTTACTCTTTCATGCCAAGTGAGGAATTTACGAATCGCGTAATTACGCGGAGTTTTGATGATAAAACTATGTGGTGTTGGAAAAGCTTCTCGGCGTACTTACGCTACGGAAGTATGCCATGATACTCCGCGTAGACAAACTCTGAGTTCGCCGAGTCAAAACTAAACAGGTAAAAGTTGCAACTTTTTCTAATTGCAATCATTTTAATGCATAATTATTCAATAACTTTACAAAAAATTGAAGCAGAAGACTTTGGTTTGTTTTTGAAAAGCGGATGTGGGAAAATTGGAATGCCCGGATTATGTATGATGGGTCACGACAGTTATATGGCGGTTCCTATTATCGGCTTCGCGGCGACTGAACATAACATTCAATTAGTAAGTATTATACTGGAAATTATAATTTTGATTTTAAGTAGTCTTTCTTTGTAATTTTTTTTATTATTCTGATGTTTATTATTACATCTATGGGTTCTTTTGTCAGAAATAATCAGAAAAAATGGTATAGAATTCCGGGTCATAAACCTGTTATTAGTGCAGCCTTGTTAAACGATACATACATGGCGAAGGATTATGGGTATTTATGTCGGTAGGAAAACTGTTGACTTTCGGGCAACAAAAACGAACAAAACTTGTGATTAAATGCATTAAAAGTTTGAAATATGTTTTTGTTTCGAAATTTATTCATTGTATTTATCAGTCATGTCAACTCTGCACATAAAAGATGCACTCGGCATCTCATTGTTTGTACTTTTTCTGGCGATTGATTGCTTTTTCAAGCGCGATATTGGACAAGTTGAAAATTTGTCGGAAAATTCAGATTTTGGTTAATTGGATTCTATGCGGAGTAACTCGGAGTGTGAGTGACTCGACAATGGCCTACTTTCGCCGAGTACAAACACTGACTCTGCGTAGATACGCGCGGAACTCGATACGACCAAACTCGGCGAATCGAGTAAAGTGTGTGTTTCGCGTGAGCTGTACTGTAGTTTTCAAAATAATTAGTCGCTATAATTTTTTTTTTTTTAAAAACCTAATTTTAGCCGTGGTGGCCATCTTGAATTCCCGGCAGACCTGAAATTTTGCTAGGTTCAACTAGACATCAAGGACAACATTCCAGTGAAGTTTCCTGTAAATCTGTAAAGTAGTTTCAGAGGAGTAGTCGCTACAAGTTTTTATTTTATAACTCTATGTAAACAAAGATGACTGCTGGCAGCTATGTTTAATTCCGAATCAAAACAATTTTCGACAAGGATCAACAACATGTCATGTTGATCATTTTAGAAAAAGTCACATATCAATATCACTTATAGTTTTCAAGAAGTAGTCGCTACAAACTTGTTTTTCAAAAATCTATTTTTAGCCATGGCGGCCATCTTGAATTTCTGGCCGATCTGAAATTTTGCTAGGATCAATTAGACACCAAGAGCAACATTCCTGTGAAGTTTCATGAAAATCCATCAAGCAGTTTCAGAGAAGTAGTCGCTACAATTTTTTAGTATATAACTCTATGTAAATTGTATTGAATTGGATTTTATAGTCGCACCAACAGCTAAGGTCATATGGCGACTTTCCAGCTTCTACTGGTGGAGGAAGACCCCAGGTGCCCCTCTGGGCAATTTTCGTGCACGGGCGGGCACCTGGTTAGAACCACCGACGTTCCGCAAGCCAGCTGGATAGCTTCCTCACATAAAGATTCCTAGGCCCCTGAGGGATCGAACCTACAGCGGTGAGGGGCAAGTGATTGCAAGTCAGAGACTCTTACCACTCTGCCACGGACGCCCCCTACTCTATGTAAACAAAGATGGCTGCTGGCAGCCATGTTTAACGTCGAATCAAAACAATTTTCAAGAAGGACCAACATCATGTCATGCTGATCATTTTAGAAAAAGTCCCATATCAATATCACTTATAGTTTTCAAGAACTAGGCGCTACAAACTTTTTTTTTTTTAATCTTTTTTTAACTTTGGCGGCCACCTTGGATTTCACATCAATGTGATTTTTTGCTAGGATCAACTAGACATCATGGGCAACATTCCTGTAAAGTTTTATGAAAATCCATCCAGTAGTTTCAGAGGAGTAGTCGCCGCAAAAAAGGTTTACGGACGGACGTTCGGACAGACAGGCGGACACCGCACCACGGCATAAGCTCTGCTGATCTTTGATCAGAAAGATCAGCAGAGCTAAAAAGGTCATCCTCTTTCCCAAGGCAGTCAACCAATAAAGTTTCAAGAGATTTGCTTCAGGGGAAAGTTTAGGAGTAGTGAAGACAATATTTGCGATGGACTGATGGATGTAATCGACAAGACTGTTGTCATTATGATGCAAATAGAGCTAAATAATTTGAAACAATTATTATTAAAAGTATCAATTAATAAATACTGGTCTAAATGACAAGAATCTGTCTCTAGATTTTCACACGCTATTATTATTATTATTATATAGACTGATTATTTACAGTGATATTTTTCAGTGTTTGAGTACCCATATTAAAAAGTCTCAAAGACGAGCAAAGCAAATTATTGTGTGCAGAAATGAATTTCCTAGGGTTGTAAAGATTTCTGTGCAAAAAAGTGGTGAAATACTGGTGGTTATGTTACTTTCATGAGATTCAGACATGGCGGCATGACAAAACATATACTGGTTTATTGCTCAGTCCTAAACTTAAGTGAACTGTGATTTGATGCCATGATAGTGTCCAGTAACACAATTTTTGGAGGATAACTTGTTACAACAAGATGTGCCGCCTGTCAGTGTAGACACTCGACTTTCGCCTCTTGTCAATTTATTTGTTATTTTTAACATGCTTAGCTCTTGAACTTCTTCACTGACATTATATTTTTCATGAGCAGTTTGTTGTAATTAGGGAGATTTGTGCACGGACATGTGGTTATATAAGGGTTTATTCAATTGAAATGCTTTGTGTCTTCAGCATGAACTGTTCCACCTACTGTACATATTTTTTGAAAAGGTGATTTCAAAGTTCTGTGTTAGGTACAGAATATAAAACCATAACAGCTATGATTATCACAGGTAACTATTTCTTGCAAACCGGATACAGTTATCCACAATTTACATGTGTGAAAGCCTGATGTTACACATGGGGGAAGATAAAAGCTGCGTGCTGATTTGATATGTCCAATGACAGTTGTAAGACATCATCGTGTAAATAAACATGCAAAACATTAGTAGTTGGTGATGTCAACGCACAGAATGTAAATAATATGCAAGAAAAATAATCAATCATGGATATCTGGTTCAGATAGGGAAATATCAACCCTCGGTATAACTGTTTAAATCCGACAAAAAACAGTTATACCTCATGTTGGAATTCTCTATCTTCACCGGACACCCATGAAAGATTCTTATAATCAGTTGTTTATCCCCTCATTTATTGCGTGCCTGTACACATACCCCTTTATCCGGCATGTTGAGATAAAGATCTACGAGGAAGTTAATTCTGTTATTCTGCGTGCCCTCCGTGTTCACACTGAGGCTGTACAGCTGTGTGACAAACTGAGGCTCTTCCAGGGTGTCCAGGATGGCCTGACAAATCTCCGGCTTGTTCTTTATGGCTGCCACGTGCATGGCTGTGTACCTACATCCCTCCTAATAAGACAGGATAAATGTACTTAACAGGCAACAATAAAATTATGTTTTAATTTAGAAACTGAATACATGATTATTATATATCATGTTTAAGGACTTATTTTGAGCCTATTGTATTGTGTGTGTGTTTGTGGGGGTATTCAATTTTGTATAATATGATGATACTAGTCCAATGAAGTTTTCTGTATTAAAACATAAAAGCAGGATTTTCATTAATTGTATTTTGTTTTTATGTTCTAAAAAGAATATAAAATTATCTTCTTTTTTTCAACTTTTTTTTTCTTCTTCATGTTCATAAAAGCAATTAAGCCATACTCAGAGTATATTCAATATTTCACAATGCAATACAAAGAAATTATTAAAATCGGGCCTCAATTTATATACCTGAGCTAATCGGTCATGAGGCATGCTAGCAGTAAATAAGCAATCTTTCCCTGGTATTTCAATGACCAGTTAGAGTTGGGAAATAGGTCGATGAGGTCAGATTACAGTTCATTGTTAACTTGAACTCAAACCTATTACTCTGCATAGAATTGACTGAGCTGTGCCAAAATTGTGTCACGCACATCTACACTTCATGATGATCATGTACACAAAGTTTCAATTCAATATCTTAATAATTTTGAAGAAGTTTGCTCCACAGTATTGCATTATGTTGAATAGCAATTTTGACTAAGTTCAAGAGCAATAACTCTGCATGGCATTAACTGAGCCAAAGAAAGATTGTGTGCAAGGGCAATAACTCTGCATGGAATTGAGCGAGCCACACCAAAATTGTTTCACACACATCTACACTTTATGTTGATCATGTATACAAAGTTTCAATTCCATATCTTGAAAACGATAGAAGAAGTTCACTCCACAAAATTCAACAGACCGACCGACCGCCCGCCACAATGACTCCTATATACACCCTCACAAATTTCGTTTGCGGGAGTATAATTATACCTGATAAATGACGGGTGTATCCCCGCTACTGACTAGATATCTTGGATTGTTGCAGATTATACCTGATAAATGACGGGTGTATCCCCGCTTCTGATTAGGTATCTTGGATTGTTCCAGATTATACCTGATATATCATGGGTGTATCCCAGCTACTGACTAGATGTCTAGGACTATTTCAGATTATACCTGATAAATGACGGGCGTATCCCCGCTACTGACTAGATATCTAGGACTATTTCAGATTATACCTGATAAATGACGGGCGTATCCCCGCTACTGACTAGATATCTAGGACAATTCCAGATTATACCTGATAAATGACGGGCGTATCCCCGCTACTGACTAGATATCTAGGACAATTCCAGATTATACCTGATAAATGACGGGTGTATCCCCGCTACTGACTAGATATCTCGGATTGTTCCAGATCCATTTCTTGAATGTTTCCACATCACCAATGTCTATAAATTTCCTTAGCTGTGCAACTTCCTGTGGCTTGGGAGCCTTGTACATACAACTTTCTGTGGAGACCTGCACCTCTTTGTTACTGGAATCCTGTAATTTAGTCATTTATTAGTTAAAACTTATTTTTTAGTTTATAGATGACCTAGTTTTTCTGAAATCAAGATATTTTTTAAGATATTGTGGTTTTTGTGCCCATGTCATTGTCCCTAGTTTTAGTCATTGACCATATTGTATGCCTGACTGACCTATAAAATTAAATACCTTAGTACAAAGTCACTGAGTAAACATATTGAGTATTCAAGTATTTTATCAATATTTATAATAAAATAAACTACAGCCAATCTGATGGCAACCTAGAAATCCTGACAAGAAGGCAAGCAGATATACAGATCAGGGCTCAAATTTAGCCACAATTTGGACTGGCAACAAGATGATGATTCATCATTAGCAAATATGTTAAGATTCCATACGTGTCATACAAAGACGTATCAGGAAAACTTAAAAATATTAAAACACTGTTGATATGATGCACATTTGAAAGTTTCAAAAAAAAAGGTAGACATGGTATTCTAAATTAAGCATGTAAGGTATTTTGATGCACTTGCAAATTTTTGCCAGTCCTTGAAAAGTTTACTGGCATTCTGATAATGTCACTTGCATTTTGCCAGTATGTCAGCTTAAATCTGAGCCCTGTACAGATGGACTGACAAGCATAGGCATTAACAATATTCCCTTAACATTTAATTAAAAGTAAGCTTTAATGCATTATATGTTTACTGTTTAGTAGATAGACTTTTTACAGTTCACCACTACTCTTTCTCTTTTGATTGCGCCATGACCGGACATAAAGAGGTCGCTATTATGATAGCTATCTAAATCACGAAAAGGACAGAAATGTTTGATGTTCGTCTTCAATCCTGTCTTCTGGTACCCTTCACAGTTCATTCCCTTGTTGATCTGGCTCTGATAAGGCACTCAGCACATTCATATAGGTCTTGTTTTCCATATTATATATGACAAGTTTCATTTGTAGTTTGAATTTTAGTCTTTTTCAACATTCATAAGTGGGGCTCTCTCCCAATTTTGAAAACCTATACATTATCCAAATTCTGGAAATATAATTCACAATATTTAAAAATAATAATAATAATAATAACAGACCTTCAATTGTTTGTAAATGGTAAAAAAAATGCTCACTTCTGTAAGTATTAACTGATCAATACTATACCAAAAAAGGAAACAAAACATACATTTTCATTAAAGTTTCCATTTAAAAACAATTCCCCAAAATAAAATAGCAAAGAAGTATGCTCCTTTTTTCCTCCAATTCCAAAGGAAAGCACGAATAATAATACTGACTATCCATCAATTCAAACTTAAAAGCAATTTGTCCCTTCCCAGTTTGGTGAAAATGACCTGATTTTTATAAAGTACATGTTGAAATTTACAAAATCAAACTTACCTCTTGCAAAGTTTTCTTTGGTGACTGAAATGCAGACTCTGCAGTCAGCCTTGAGAAAACGTTTGCTTCAGTTTGCGATTTAAACACTTTAAATCTTGAGCCTTTATATTTTTTGGCTGTTTTCAAAGCCACCTCTTTATCAGCAAATACAAGCTGTTTCTCTGGAGAAAAATAACATAACTTTAATTATCGGTCACTCATATAAAAACATTTTACTGTAAGAGTATATAAAACACAGTGTTCTCCCCAGAAATGTTTGAAGGCATGTCGATTATATCTCAGAAAATATGGTTTAGGGTGTATCAGTGTACCCAACCCCTATATTTTAAGGTATTTTGTCAAAAAGACACCGGATTTATGAAAGAAATAGGCTAGAGATACTAAATATTGTGGTATAAACTTATTCAAGATAAAAATAAATGAATTAATAATGACTGTATTACATGTCCTCCACAATTAAGGCATGTTGCAAAAGCATTTTGGCTGCGAAGGCATGTTAAATGCGACATGCCTTAATGGCCTGGGGAGAACACTGAAACAATATAAAAATATGTGTATAAAACATGTTAATAAAACTGTACGTCTAGTATAATTTGATTGTTCATTTCAAAACCTACTAGTTACAGCTAATATCTAACCCTGGATATCTGCAGATTTATCTAATGTTTAATATACCAAGTTTCTACAATGTAACATAAGGCCTAAAAAAAAAATGTGTGTTTCTGGTTTCACCCTGTCAAAAAGTTAGGGTAGGTAGGTAGGAAAAAGTTGTTTTTTTAGATAGTTTTTTTATATATATTGTTCGCATATATTATGCCATTTTTGTACTAAGGCAACTTCTTGATAACCTTTGCAAACAGTTTGGATCCAGATTAGATGCTTAACAACTCTGGTTAATAAAATTATCATTTGAATAAAAATATTTGTTGTTTGATTGTAATTTTTTTTTTTTTCATCTCGCTAAAAATATTTAGGGTCGGCGGTGAAAAAGAAGGGTTGGTCGGGAAACCGGAAACACACATAATTTTTTTAGGCCTAATAACTGACTTCAGCCCAAAATTCAACACCTTGTATCTTTAAGTACAGAAATTCTTTAATTTTTCCATTAATATCTGCAATATTGTTGCTTTTTTTATGTCATATATTCTTGTGTAAGCATGTGATTTCAGATGAGCCAGTGAAGGCATTCATATCCCCTATTAAAGAAACTGACTATCAATTTACAACAATAGAGGGAGTTGACATGTGTAACAAAATTCTCTCGGAGCATGACTATGATTTTGAATTTAAAGATAAAACACTTGACACTGTCCATAGTATTTTGATTGGCAAGAGGAACAGTTATACCTCACGGTCATGATCATGTGATTCACATGACACCGACTTGTCAAACCTGAAAACAGTAACATTGGACTTTCGACAGAATCAACATTATTTTGTCTAAAAAGGGTCAACCCTTACAACTTCAGTCAGTTAATTAACAAATATTTCTGTTAAAAATGTAAATATATTGATTATTTTATTCTACATTTAGCACGTTTAATATGATACGCAGGTCTCGACGTTAAGGACTGTCCGCTTGCCCCGGGCAGGTAAAACATTGATCCAGGCAGGTAAAGTCTCAAAGACTCAATCCCGTTGGGCAACTTCAAAACTGAGTGACAAGGATTATATATAATAGGACAACATTCACTCGTCTAATAATGCTTTTTTTTCCGTCTGCATTTCCACGTCATTTTGGTAACAAGACGCTTTCATTTACTATGAAAATATGTTGCCTAGCATCTAAATGCAATTGATTATGATCGATAGATTGTGCTACAGTCTGAATTAACATAATATAATAGAATAGTGTTTTCTAAGCAGTATTCACCATTAAATGCTTGGGCGATCAAGATTGTTAAGACTTGTTTGTTGACACTGAACAAACATTTTGCTATACAAATATGAGAATACGCTTGAATTTGATAAACAGTTGGATATTCCTTATTTCTTTTGTGTTTTTGTTCTATAACACGATAGTAATATGATATGTTGTTTGTAACATTAGCGTACAAACAGCATATCCTTATGAAATAAACATTTTGGATCTAAATAATTGGGCAACCAACAAACTTGTATGGGCAAGTAAATTTCAGAGTTGACTTGCCCTATGGGCAAGCTGTCCGTAAAGTTAACGTCGAGGCCTGATAAGGAAATGAAAGTAGGAACTGATTTAAAACTAAGAGAGTATCTCCTCTTGTTCGAGTCGATCTCCTCTCGTTTGAGTCGAGAGAGACCATTTATGCTATATGACTTCCTATAGAAGTTTCTTCATCTTACCATACACTGCCAAATGATATTTATCATATATCAAAAAAGCTTTGACTTTTTTATTACAGGTTTTAAAAGAAAGTTGCATGCCACTACAGCACCAACGGCATTCACAATATGAAAGACAAAGCCTTCCTGCACCAGAAGAAAAATTAAAATAAACCTTCTGCAGCTGTGTCTTGGTCTATATTTTCTGGTAAACAAACGGCATAGTAAACATCTGGCAGTTTAGATGTACTATTTTCTGTCTTTATAACACAATTATTTTTAGGCTCAGAAGTCCCAATGCATTTGATTGCATTGTCTGTTTCAAATTCGTCTCTGACGCCTCCTTGAAGTTCGAATAGTTTATTAGCAAGCCTCTTTTGGAAGAGGAATTTTGTTGCGGGTGCTATTGGTCCAACTTTTACGTCATGTTTCAGCAATTCTTCACGCAGTTTGGTCATGTCATACGTTTTAACCTGTTCTAATATAGTTTCCATTTTAGTACCACTAAAATGTATTATTGATGAGCATTAGATAAACTGTGTACGTGTACATTTTATTCCCATTTTAACAAATTCGGATCAATTCAGAAATTAATCCGCGAAAACCAATTACCGAACAATATAACGGTTCGCCGAAAAATTTACACGATCGTAAAACACGTATTTCCAATCAAACGATTGGCTAATACAATTTCAATCATCCAATCAAACGCTCTATACCAAGCATTTAAGAACACGGAAATCCGAAGTCGTATAAACGCTTGGCATAGCAGACAGTTCAACACAGTTTAACAATGTCCAAATGTTAACTCTAAAACTCAAGTTATCAAGTTAAGTTACAATGTTTAGGAATAATAAACATTATTCAGTGATACTATTTGTATAGCATTAGCTAACGCGCTTTGGATGGCAGGTTGAAGAAACGGTAAAAAGTGATTTTAAGTGTGGGTCGTTTGGGAAACTCCCCCTTTTTGATGAAACGCCATATGCATTCAATGAAATTCAGAAATGTTGATTTATTGTAATAATCAGTTGTAGTTAATTGATTTTTTGCTGTTTTATTCCACAGGTGACTAGGCTTATAGAAAGATTAAGGTGTCTTTTAACTTGCCTGAGTTTCTAACCAACTATTAAACACATTTCAACTTCAAATTATTTTAACATATTTTTTTAAAGGGTTGAGTATTGCTTGCAGAAAATTTAGAAACATCTCAGATCGAGAAACCCTTCAACAGGACCTATTGACTGAAAGGATTTAAGTGCCTGGAGAAATAAAATTTCATCTGAAAAAAAGACAACCTGTCCCTTTAATGCCACAACTCGGCACAAGATCATGGAACTCCTTTACATTTCTTTCATATACATGTATATATATATATAGACTTAAAAGATATCATGGAGTTACAAGAAAGGACCAAATACCTAGCCGTCAATATTCAGTCCATGATTTCATTGGCGAACCACACGGATTGAGTCACGACAAAACCTAAAATGTTCCTTGTGTGGTACCTTTTCCGATGTGTGATTTTCGTTGCTGTGATCTCAACATCAAAGATGACCACTGTGATGAAGAATATACCAAAATAAATGACATTTAAAACAAAATGTACACCAAAATTGCTTATTTAATAATCAGTTGTTTTAAACAAATGTTATGTACATTGCATGGAAGATTGTGTTTTTCACAGCTGATGATTGCCACACATGTAAAAAAAACTCTTCTTCTATAGAACTCCCTTTAGCTGCACAATGCCACATCATTCAGTATTGAATCTCTAAAATGTATCAAGTTTATGTTTATGGTTTTCCACATTGTTAAATATGTGGGAGTGCCACCACAGGAAGAAGTATTTTACATAGAGTTATATAGGTGAATATGAAACAGTTGAACTGCTTTCAGGTTTTTTAATGCTTTCCAAAAAAAAAATTCCACCGCCAAGAAGACATTACTGCAATTACTAAATATAGATCATTTCGAACTACATCTCCTCCTAAAATACTGAATACCACTTTGCCTAAAATGCTTTTTCACATCGTATAAATATCTTGTGCATGTTCTGTGATTTAATCTCCATCAAGTTTTTTTTGTTGTTGTTGGAAGCATTATAAGTCATCATGGTAGTGCAAAAGTTGTCTTTGGCAGGTGGAACCATTTCAGATTTTTGTCTTTTTACATCACACTGCAATTATCAATGGTGGCTATCTCCTCTGAAACAATAACAAGTTGAGCATCATTCATGCTTTTTTGTTTTTATTTCTATTCCCTTCCAAAACTGGGACCTAGCTTATTTATATCACTCTACTCTTCGAATAGAGGTCTAAACCCAGAACAGAAGACCCTACCCATTTAGTTAACATGCTGATTCTGCATAATTACTGCACACTGAGAAATATGATTTTTCACACAAAGTTAATTTAGATATTGTATTTGTTTTTTCAACTCGTTATTCAGGTACCAGTTGTAATCATAAGATAATAAAATGGCTGACTATGAAAGATTTGATGCAGAAGACACTCCAGATGAGACTGCCAGTAAAGTAGCAGAGATTAAACATTCAGAGGCTTCATCTGAGAAGGGAGTCATTAAAGATGTTCAGATTCAGATAGAAGAAAAGAGTTCTGGACTACAAATTTTTGACATTGAAAATAAGGAAAATGTTGAATACATTGAAGATCCAAGCCAAAAAACAGTTCCAAAGTCAACATTTGAGTATGTATACTGAGCTCAGCCTTTTACATGTACATATGATTAGTTAAAACTAAGCATTTAATTTGTTTCCTAAGTAAATATGTGTTACTTCAATGTCACACTATCGATTTTAAATCTAAGGTCTATGGTCATTTGTCATTCAGTCTAACATCGTACTTCCTTAGTGTGCAAATTAATCAAACAAAAAATCTACGGTGGATGACGTTCCACTTATCGTATAACAACCAACATATTTTTATGCTCCCCGAAATTTTCGGGGGAGCATATAGTTGCCCCTTTGTCCGTCCGTCCCACTTTTGCCCGGAGCATAATTTAAAAACTACTAATGGGACTACAATGAAACTTCACACAATGATAGAGGCCAATGAGAGAAAGTGCAGAGTGCAAGAATTGTAACTCTGTCATCATTCAAATTAGAGTTACTGCACTCTGTAATTTTATACTTAGAATTTTTGTCCAGAGCATAACTTCAAAACTACTGATGGGACTGCAGTGAAACTTCACACAATGATAGAGGGCAATGAGAGGAAGTGCCGAGTGCAATAACTCTGACATCATTCAACTTAGTCATTGCCCTCAGTAATTTTACACTTTAAATTCTTGTCCGGAGCATAACTTTAAAACTACTGATGGGTCTGCAGATTGAAAACTGCTGGGTGATACAATGATAAGTGACATTTCGGGAGCATCCATCGGTTCTACCAATTTTCTTGTTTTAAAATGTGTTTATATTCATTCATAGCATTATGACATGTTGCATACTACATTATTAGCCAAGTTGGTGAACTGAAGAAGCAGGTAGATATATGAGCCGAAACACACGAAAACGACCCTTCAGACAAAAATTTTACATTTTATGTTTTTTCATGTTTATGAAACACGTTGATTTTCTCTTTAAAAATCTCTTTAATTGATGTTAATATCTTAATTAAAAATAATTTTATCTCCATTTGAAAACCAAAGATTATATTAGCCATTAATTTCGACGTTGACGTCGGCTTCTTGGACGACGTCGTTGATTAAATAACAACAAAAAACATAAACAGTTATCATTTTCTATAGCATCAACTATTTATATTAAGAAAACATATTCCCTATGACATAATTATTAGATAAAACACAGAAGTGACGAGAAATGATTAGTAATTAATTGATTACCGGCCGACGTCATAAATTGTTACTTTATGACGTTGTCGTTTAAATGTCCGAAGGGACGTTTTCATGTGTTGCGGCTCATATGTTTCCAGGTGCAATATAATCAAAAATTAGTAATTCTGGTATTAAAACTTGTTTGCAAATACGCAAATTATTTAAAAAAACTGACCCTGTCAAATATAACAAGCAACTTTTTCCCTTTTTTTTAGGAAATGTGAACTAGCATATTTGTGCTACTGATTTATTGTCAAGAAATATATTAATTTTGAAACTAAATCTGATTCTGTAATAAAATTGCTTATATACAAACATAACTAAACATGACTTTTTTTCATCTGAGGATTTACCAACATATGGTTATATAATTATATACATTACTTTTTCACCTTTAGGAGTTTGCAGTCGTTGGTACAATCCATTGTAGAGCACATAGTCTTCCGCATCGTGACAGTGCTGCTTATCTTGCTGGACTTCACACTTGTGATTATTGACCTCTCCAAATACGACTGTAATGCCAACAATGCTCTTGAGATCATCTCTCACATCATCATCAGCCTCTTCGTTTTGGAAATATGTCTCAGGATATTTTATATGGAGTAAGTGCACAAGTGTTTGAAGACTTTTTACAACTAATATAATTATTGAAGTTGTTTGATATAAGTTGACACTCTTTGCTAGTTTAAAGTCAGAATATGCCTATTGTTATCCTTAACGGAGATGATAGAGACTTTGTGTCAAGTATTCGTGTATAATATTAGCGTCAAATTTGCATTGTCTCAAGTAGTTGTGTATAATATTATCGTCAAATTTGCATTAAATCCCCCGATGTACCCAGCCGTTAATAGAAACAACTGATTAGAAACGTACGCTTCGTTAAAAAGGCACGCTGACTTTTCAACTCTTGTGTTTACATAAACATTACCTGTGCTATAAATAATCCATTTGGATCGGCATACTTCCTGTGTTGTGCTTAGCGTCAGCGCAGCATGTAGGGGATACAGCGTAATTAGTACACAAATATTTATTCGACATAGTGTGTACAGTTTAATTTATTCAGTTTATTCGTTAGCGTAATTCTGTAAGTTGTAACACTTCCGAGTGCTTCGTCAACTGTTTTAGTTTATTTGTTAATAAGCATATTCTGCCTTTAACATGACAGGTCTATAGGTCCGTGTCTACTACATAAAAACAGACTGTGATTGGTCAAAAAAAGTCTAGGGAATCCAATGTGAAGTCGTGGATTTGATAAAATATAATGACTGAAAAAAACAACTTGAGAATTCAAAGATAAATATGTTATCTTCAAAATGGAACATTTAATACATATTTTTATCGTTTTTTTTTTAAATTATGACCGAAAAATTAAAATAGGTACTCGTTGACATTTGGCGGGAAAAAATCTGCAAAACTGGGGGTGGTGTCACTTCGGAGCCAGAAACGACTATATAGGGAAATCAGGGCAGCCCTAAAGGCTATAATGCCGACCTATGGAAAAATCAATACTTGTCTGTGACCTAAAGTTTTTGTGTCGCCTGCATTCTAACCTTGGTCGTAACTTGAAAAGTGTTTGTCCTATGTTCATAAAACTTCACACACATCTTCATCTTACCTCAATGATTGTTTTTCATAGAACTTAACCTTCAACCTAACCAAGCTCATAACTATCCATAACTTAAAAAAGTATTTGACCTATATTCATGAAACTTCACACACATCTTCACTAGCTGAAATAAGCATATGGCGGGTGACACAAATGTGTGGAACGCCCTAATTCTAGATGCTACTGAGTACATGCTACTCTTCGACTAGCTACTGTAACAGGACAGGACCATAATTAAAGAATTTAGGTTCAAAGCTGGAAACTCCATCATGCTAAGGAAATATTCCAACCTTGTCCTAAAATTCCTAGTCTCAGTGGCAAGTGGTTAGTGTACCTGAGTATATCTGCCCTCTTGCATAAACCCTTATTGAGTTTTACTATCAAAAATATACTTTCAAGAGTATTCCAAAATATTTTAATATGACCGGTACATCTGTAAGTGTATGATGGTTCTAGCCGTGACAGGGTGTACTGTAAAATGATCATTCAGTCTCCATCAGGATTCTCAACAATGTGCATTATGTACCACATTTCCTCAAATAGTAATGTCCAGGTGCGATGTAGAGTGCAAAGGGGACGCTCCTATAAAAAAAAAAAAAAAATTATTGTTAGGTTTATACAAAAAATCAAAAACTTATTTATTTATTTATTTATTTTGGACACAAAAGATCGAAAATGTATTAACTTTGAAGATTTTTTTTTTTTTAAATGTGGGGAGTGGGGCTTCTGTTAAGGGAGGCGCTACTATTAGGGAAATTGTGGTATGTGCCCTGAATGAGTTATATGTTGCTGTAAAACAATTGTTGTGAGGGATTTAGTATTTGAATTTTCATATAAAACAGTTGTTGTGAGGGATTTAGTACTTGAATTTTCATATGTTCATCCTTTGTGTCTGGTTCACAACTTTGGAACCACTTGATGTACTGGGATGAAACTTTCTGCATGTCGTGTACCAAATTTGTTGTCTGTTCATTGTCAAGATATAAAGGGCATGCAGTTTGGGTGAGGACTTAATCCGCAAGTTCGATTACCTCTTCTGGTCTTGTTAGGTGACAATAGGTATGCAGTTTACATTACAACTTAAAATTCTTTTTTCAAACCAACACTCACAAATTATCTAGTTAAATATACTAAAGCTTAACATTAAAAGCTTATCGTTTCTTATATGTTTCTTGTTCCAATGTGTTTAGCCTCCATACAGTTGACTGTTAAATCTATTTTTCTCAAAACTTTGTTGTCAGTAATAGAGCATTTTGGGCTTGAACATGTACATGAACAAGTTCCTGACCTTTCTTCTGGTATTTGGTTTAGAATGCTTGTTTTGTAAAATGCAGGTAACATTATTTATGTGCTTTTTATATCATTTTCAGGAAGCGCTTCTTTCAAAACTGGATTGACGTAGTAGACATGATAGTTGTGTTAGCATCGTTTGCTGTGGACATGATATTTGTTGGTATAAATACAAATAACCCATGTACCTCAACCACTGGAGAAGACTACGCAAAGTAATAATTACTTTTGTATAAAAATTAGTTTATTAACAATTAGACCACAACTTTTTTTTTTTAATTTTGATCACCAAATAAATGTCGATCCGCGAGGGCCATCCCTCAACAAACTGTAAAGAGATAAATATTATACTAGTATGCAACAATTTTGTATTTTAAAGCAATTTGCCAAATAAAAAATGCATATATCAGGGGCGTTCCTGGGGCTAATTTAGGTATACGCACCATCGAGTTTTGGATTTACAAATGTGCCTAACCCCCCTATACCTTCAGTTTTTATTGCATTTTTCGCATTTTTAGCCCTTTTTATTTGTTTGCTTCTTTAATAGCCTGTACGCATGTGCGTCAGTGCGTATGCCCAGGTACGCCCCTGTATATCATAATTAAACGCTATAAATGGGGAGGTATTTCTTCTTTGCATTTTCAGGAATAGACTTTCAGCAACAACGAGGCTGAGATGTTTATTTTTTATTTCAAAAGGCAGTTGCATCTAATTCAGTTGCATGTGAAATATTTTTCTTAATGTAATTTTCATCATTGATTATAGACTGGTCCCCTTCCTAAAGTTATCAAAATCAGAATAAGAATTTGACTCTTTCTGTTTGTTCTTATTTCTATATAACATAGCTTAAAAGACAATAATATTATTTTCATTGATGTGCAAATAAGAATGAGATTCTATACAGTTACTATAGTAATTTTAAGATTTTATATTCGCTGTTAATAAAAAATTGCCTTATTAACTGTCATCATAATTGACATGTCTTGCCCCTACTACATAAGAAACAAAAAATGTCAACAAATCTGTGGTGCCCACTGGTAGAATTTAGTAATATTGATATGTCATGTGATGTATTTTAGGCAATGTTAAGTACCAAATTTTGTTCTTCATGTATATTGTCACCGATTTAGTACAATGATTCTCTCGTGATATCTCTGTTTGATACAATGATCCTTTCTTGTTATATGTTGTCCTCTATTTGATATATACATGGTTTTCTCTCTTGATATATATATTGCTCTCTATTTGATACAATGGTTCTCTCTTGATGTATATTGTTCTCTATTTGATACAGTGATTCTCTCTTGATATATGTTGTTCTCTTTTTGATACATGGTTCTCTCGATATAGATTGCTCTCTATTTAATGCAATGGTTTTCTCTTGATGTATATTGTTCTCTATTTGATACAGTGATTCTTTCTTGATGTATATTGTTCTCTATTTGATACAATTATATTTTCTTGATATATGTTGTCTTTTATTTGATACATGGTTCCCTCTTGATATATATATTGCTCTCTATTTGATACAGTGATTCTCTCTTGATGTATATTGTTCTCTATTTGATACAGTGATTCTCTCTTGATATATGTTGTTCTCTATTTGATACATGGTTCTCTCGATATAGATTGCTCTCTATTTAATGCAATGGTTTTCTCGTGATGTATATTGTTCTCTATTTGATACAGTAATTCTTTCTTGATGTATATTGTTCTCTATTTGATACAATTATATTTTCTTGATATATGTTGTCTTTTATTTGATACATGGTTCCCTCTTGATATATATATTGCTCTCTATTTGATACAGTGATTCTCTCTTGATGTATATTGTGCTTGATGTATGTTGTTCTCTATTTGATACAGTGATTATCTCTTGATGTATATTGTTCTCTATTTGATACAGTGATTATCTCTTGGTGTATATTGTGCTTGATGTATGTTGTTCTCTGTTTGATACAGTGATTATCTCTTGATGTATATTGTTCTCTATTTGATACAGTGATTTTCTCTTGATGTATATTGTTCTCTATTTGATACAGTGATTATCTCTTGATGTATATTGTTCTCTATTTGATACAGTGATTTTCTCTTGATGTATATTGTTCTCTATTTGATACAGTGATTATCTCTTGATGTATATTGTTCTCTATTTGATACAGTGATTATATCTTGATGTATATTGTTCTCTATTTGATACAGTGATTATCTCTTGATGTATATTGTTCTCTATTTGATACAATTATATTTTCTTGATATATGTTGTCTTTTATTTGATACATGGTTCCCTCTTGATATATATATTGCTCTCTATTTGATACAGTGATTCTCTCTTGATGTATATTGTGCTTGATGTATGTTGTTCTCTGTTTGATACAGTGATTATCTCTTGATGTATATTGTTCTCTATTTGATACAGTGATTTTCTCTTGATGTATATTGTTCTCTATTTGATACAGTGATTATCTCTTGATGTATATTGTTCTCTATTTGATACAGTGATTTTCTCTTGATGTATATTGTTCTCTATTTGATACAGTGATTATCTCTTGATGTATATTGTTCTCTATTTGATACAGTGATTATATCTTGATGTATATTGTTCTCTATTTGATACAGTGATTATCTCTTGATGTATATTGTTCTCTATTTGATACAATTATATTTTCTTGATATATGTTGTCTTTTATTTGATACATGGTTCCCTCTTGATATATATATTGCTCTCTATTTGATACAATGGTTCTCTCTTGATGTATATTGTTCTCTGTTTGATACAGTGATTCTCTCTTGATGTATATTGTGCTTGATGTATGTTGTTCTCTATTTGATACAGTGATTATCTCTTGATGTATATTGTTCTCTATTTGATACAGTGATTATCTCTTGATGTATATTGTGCTTGATGTATGTTGTTCTCTATTTGATACAGTGATTATCTCTTGATGTATATTGTTCTCTATTTGATACAGTGATTCTCTCTTGATGTATATTGTGCTTGATGTATGTTGTACTCTATTTGATACAGTGATTATCTCTTGATGTATATTGTGCTTGATGTATGTTGTTCTCTATTTGATACAGTGATTCTCTCTTGATGTATATTGTTCTCTATTTGATACAGTGATTCTCTCTTGATGTATATTGTGCTTGATGTATGTTGTTCTCTATTTGATACAGTGATTATCTCTTGATGTATATTGTTCTCTATTTGATACAGTGATTATCTCTTGATGTATATTGTGCTTGATGTATGTTGTTCTCTATTTGATACAGTGATTATCTCTTGATGTATATTGTTCTCTATTTGATACAGTGATTATCTCTTGATGTCTATTGTTCTCTGTTTGATACAGTGATTATCTCTTGATGTAATTTGTTCTCTATTTGATACAGTGATTTTCTCTTGATGTATATTGTTCTCTATTTGATACAGTGATTATCTCTTGATGTATATTGTTCTCTATTTGATACAGTGATTTTCTCTTGATGTCTATTGTTCTCTATTTGATACAGTGATTATCTCTTGATGTATATTGTTCTCTATTTGATACAGTGATTTTCTCTTGATGTATATTGTTCTCTATTTGATACAATTATATTTTCTTGATATATGTTGTCTTTTATTTGATACATGGTTCCCTCTTGATATATATATTGCTCTCTATTTGATACAATGGTTCTCTCTTGATGTATATTGTTCTCTGTTTGATACAGTGATTCTCTCTTGATGTATATTGTTCTCTGTTTGATACAGTGATTCTCTCTTGATGTATATTGTGCTTGATGTATGTTGTTCTCTATTTGATACAGTGATTATCTCATGATGTATATTGTTCTCTGTTTGATACAGTGATTTTCTCTTGATGTATATTGTTCTCTATTTGATACAGTGATTCTCTCTTGATGTATATTGTTCTCTGTTTGATATAGTGATTCTCTCTTGATGTATATTGTGCTTGATGTATGTTGTTCTCTATTTGATACAGTGATTATCTCTTGATGTATATTGTTCTCTATTTGATACAGTGATTTTCTCTTGATGTATATTGTTCTCTATTTGATACAGTGATTATCTCTTGATGTATATTGTTCTTTATTTGATACAGTGATTATATCTTGATGTATATTGTTCTCTATTTGATACAGTGATTTTCTCTTGATGTATATTGTTCTCTATTTGATACAGTGATTATCTCATGATGTATATTGTTCTCTGTTTGATACAGTGATTTTCTCTTTTTGTATATTTTTCTCTATTTGATACAATGATCCTTTCTTGATATATATTGTTCTCTTTTTGATACATGGTTCTCTCTTGTTATATATTGTTCTCTATTTGATTCAATTCTTCTCTCTTCCAGGCTCATTGTTATAGGACGTTTTTTCCGCATACTCAGAATAGCGAGGATCGTCTACTTTATATTCATACAGAGACGGCATGTCTCTACGGCAACCAGACGTGTCATTTCACAAAACAAACGAAGGTACCAGAAAGATGGATTTGACCTTGACCTTTGTTACATCACAGGTGATTATTCAATATTGATTGATATATTAACATCAAATATAATAAAATAATACTTTAAATAACCACTTCTGTTGTTACGGATCTATTTCCAGGTTATTAGGGATGGGGAGGGGGTAGGTGGTGAGGGCAGGGGAGAGTTTGTCTAGATAACTGTAAATCACTCTTAGACATACAGTTGCATGAGACAATGGACATGGTTTGAATTTTGTTCTAATACAATAAAAAAATATCAGCAAAGTTTTGTATTTAGAAAAGCTGAAATATTAACTTGTTTATTTTTCTTTATAAAAGTAAAAAACAAAGCTATTTATATTCAGTATAATATTGCAATTTTTAAAAAAATGTAATCAGGCCTCAATGTATATACCTGAGCTAATCAGTCATGTTAGCAGTAAATAAGCAATTATTTCATGCTTTTTCAATGACCATGCAGGTAGCATTGGGAAATAGGTCTTTAAATATACAAGTAAAATAGTTTCTTTGCAACATGAAGAATTTATTGAGAGCAGGTGTAAATATCAAGAAAACTGCAGACATCTTTACTGGGTATGCTCACCTTGGTTGTAATATATTGGCCAAAAAAACTTTAAAAAAGCCAAGAATATTAGGTCTGTTTTGTAGATAAAGATAGGTTCTGCCTTTAAAATAAAAATATAATTTTGTTTACTATTTATACAGAGCGTGTCATAGCAATGTCTTTCCCATCCAAGGGTCTGATGGCAGTTTACAGGAACCCTATTAAGGTAAGTAATAAAACAGGTGGTTTAATGTTAAAGGGACACACGGCAATCTTTCACACAGTAATGTTTTTTAAAACTTTATGGTCCCTTAGTTTTCCTTCATAACTTGCATTAATTTTATTCAATCATAAATATTAATTATAAGAATAGTATAAAGCAAATTGTTTTTCCATATTACTAACTGTTGCTAATAATGCACCAGTAATGTATTTAAACCTATATAAGACTACTAAGAAGGAAAAAAAATTGAAAAATTTACATTTTATTTAATTATGTGCAAGCAGGTTTAAATTCAGAATGATACTGGATTAATAAATCGAGAGGCATGTTGTAATGCTTGATAAAAACTTCAAGATTGCCGTGTGTCCCTTTAAGCCAAGTGTGTTTTATAATTTTGATTATGATACCATTGACAATTTGTTCATTTTGTTTGTTTAAACGGTATTTTACATTACTCTTAGCACATTTTAGGCCATATATGACAATTATTTTGTGGTAGAGGCAGACTACCCCATTTTTTCTGGGTACAACCAGTGCTGTATACCTCCAACAGTCCGTAAGAATCGACACTTTCTCACTTGACAAATCAAGCTCCCAGTGGCATTTGAACCTGCAGCGGTGGTAAGCTAGAACGTTTTTTCTTGCATACCGGGCAGGGATATCCGCCATTTTACCGGGGCTAGATAATTCTCACCCTATGGTCGAGATGAAATTCAAGCACGCACCAACATCCGGTATGCAGGAAAACATGCAAAACGTTAGTAGCTGGCGGTGTCAATGCACAACATGTCTCTGATATGCAAGAAAAAGAATCTATCATGGGTATTCGGTTCAGAGGAATTCCCTATCTGCACCGGATACCCATGAAAGATTCTTATATGCAGCGTCTTTTCTATCCCGGCCACGGAAACACTAATACCATGGACAAAGGAAACTTACATGTGGACTATGTTGATTATTGTAGTTGAAGGGCTACTCCATAAAACACCCGGGACCCCAGGAAGGCAATTTAATAATCATCTATGGGGGAATCCTATTTCCGAAATTTGGTTCTTTAAACTCAATTTTGCATCTTTGGGTGTGAGTTAAATTTAAAAGTGCCTTCCTGTGTTCCCATGTATGTTTTAATGGACTAGCACTAAATCTGTTCTTTATGGCATGTGTAAACCTTTATTGGAATCAAGCATATTATTACAACGTAAATTTTAAAGAATTCAAGTTTGATTTGTAATGGTTATGTTGTATAATGTAAAGTACATCATTGGCTTGGTTGCCTAAATATTGTTATTTTGTAAATTAAATTAAATATTTTCCGTAGTTTTATGCAAGTATAATTTAGTAACACTTTTCACTTGATTTGTTTGACTTGCATACCACTGTCCCGTATATAACCTTTAACTATCTCTTTCAGGAGGTTGCTAGATTTTTTGACACAAAACACAAAGACCATTACAGAATATACAACCTGTGTAGTAAGTATAACACATAAATAACTGCAGTTTTCACTCTTACTTTAGTTTCGAAAATATCAGTTAAAACACTTATGGTGTGTGATTACAATGTACATAACACTGACCCTGTTGTTATGTTGAGGACTTGATATGTATGTGTTTGTAGAAAAGCGAAATATATCAGTTAAGCTTAACCATTCTTTTCCTTGTCTGGCTTACTATACTTGCCCATAACTGGCGTGGCGCAGTCGGTAGCGCGGCGGATTTGTAACCGGAGGCCCCGGGTTCAATCCTCCGTGGTGCCACTGAGTTCCGTCGGTGTGTTCTTGGGCAAGACACTTTTCCTTAGCCTCGTCCGTCGGATGGGGACGTAAACCGGGCGGTCCCGTGTATCGGTCTATCAACCGAGCACGTTAAAGAACCATAGGAATCTATTCGATAATAAGAGTAGAGCAGGTTCCCGGATTCCTATGTATCCTTCCCCTCTCTCTGGGGCGGCTCTAAATAACCTGTACTGTGTTGATGAGCCGTTAAACAACATTCAATTCCATAACATAACAAAGTACAAGACGTATGTAAAGCAAACTTGCACAAAAGTTTCGTCATAGGTTCAGAATCTCAGCACATTGACATCTTTACTTATTTTTCATTGATCGGTGACTTTTAATCTTTGTTACAGTTTGTTTTTGCATTTAGCTTATTGTTCAGGTTAAACATGATCATTATACCCTCACAAACAAATCAAGGTTTAGGGGTGGTGTACTGCAGTGTCAGTGTCTGTCCAATGTCTGTCCGTCTGGCTCGTGTCCCGCATTATTAATCTCCTTTAGTGATAGTTCTAGTTATGGTTGTTACCATTTGAAGTAATTTTTTGAATTTGGTCAAACTTTTCTTTAGATTACAGTATGACATGACACTCTTAAGACTATGCTAGCTGGTACAGCTGACTTTAAAGTCCCTATCCTGCCATCAACAGGCTTACAACAGATGTACACCATTTCTAAACATGCTGACGCTGAGTTATATAATTATATAACTTACATATTGTGAAAATCGAAACACACAATATAAACAGCTTTAACCAGTCAACCAAAACCCAAAATTTGAATATCAAACTAAGAGTTAAAAACCATAATTCATTTTACGCATATTCAATCTTGGGTATTTTAAGTACCGTGAATAAACCTATACTTTTAATTGGCACATAGGTACACATTATTTATCACCTGAACACATGGATAGAGTTTGGATAAATGCTTGTGAAGTGTAATTTTGCCGTTATTTTGCAGGTTAGTGCCTTTAAACAAACATGTTGTAAGAAAAACATGCATGTGCATGCATCTAGTATACAAAGTATACTGTGCACTCCACTGATACCAATATAGAGGTAAATCCTTAACACTTTATTGGCCACGTGTTACTATAACACATGTTGCTACTTTTACAGGTGAAAGAGACTACGATGAAGAACTATTTCACAACAGAGTGGAGAGAATATTCGTTGATGACCATAATGTACCCACAGTCAAGTAAGATATTCATTGAAATGAATTGAATTTTATAGTTGCACCAAAAGCTGATGTTACCCGGTATCAATCTGTAAAAACAGGGCAGAAGAATTTAAAATACTGCAACTGGCAATTTCAACATCTTTATTACAGAATGGCTGGTTTTGCTGCGCATGGATGTAAACCCCACTCCCCACCGAGTACTGAATACTCCTTATTTTAGAGACCGAGTACTGAATACTATTTAGCTCCGGACAAACATTCTAAGTATAAAATTACAAAGGGCAATAACTCTAATTTGAATGATGACCTAAAACACCTAAGAATCGGGATCTGCTAGATGAATGAAGGCCCGATTATCAAAATTAGACCTTTATTTACATTATATGATTTTTTTGTACATATTTGGTTTTTAAAATACATTTTATGAGTACTAAATACTTAATAGTGTGTTGTGCGAGTACTGCGTACCAGGCTCGTGCGTACTGAATACCACCTAAAACGCCCTTAAGGACTCACACCACTATTATCTCCCTTGAATACTCGTGCCTTACAGATGAAGGAGGTAGATAAAAAAAAAAGTTCGCTTTTCTACATTTTACAGGATACATTGATTTATCTTTACCAGGTTCTAAATCTACAGCATTTTAGGAAGAGATCACAGAAAAATGCATGTTGATATAAGATTTCTAGCTAATTCTGCCTCATTTTACACATCATGGGTCTAATCACCACGGGGTTGTATTTTTGTCTAAATTTTGATACGGGTCACGCAAACATGAAATTAAAAAAAGTTTAATATGGTAAATATTTGTTAAATGTGTTTTAAATTGCAGATATTGGATCAATGAAGAATTTAAGCATAAATACATGTTGCAAAATCTGTTTTATCTCTATGCCACGAACAAAAGCATTACAATGGGACCCTATGGAAAATTAATTTATGGTGTGAGACGTTAATACTGCGTACCAAAAGGGGGGGTTTCAGCCTCAACAATAGCATTTACATACAGCATACATCATTGATTCCCTGAGAAGTATATATAAATACATAAGAATAAGTTTAAACAATAAAGCTTGACTAGAATAACAAATTCTTGTTCATCCCTGATAACAATAAAGGTGTAAACAATATTCCGCGATATCCATATTATTATGACAATACCTAATTGATATGCTATTATTCCTCTATACTCCACTGATAGGATATTATGCTTATTTAAATGGTACAACATGTTTATCTGCAAAATGGCAATAGCGTTGCATAAACATGCAAGACGTTTGAGTAAAAGTTATTTAAAATGACACTCATGGTATTTGGCTTGACATGTGTGTATATAAAATGTGTGAGGATGTGATATGACATCAATGACATCTGACATGACGTTTGTATGAATGGTGTCACATGTGACAGAAAGTGTGTGGGGGATGCAACAAATACACCCATGACATATGGCATGACATGCATATGAATAATGTAACATGTGATATGTGTGTGAGGATGCAACATGACACCCGTGAGATATGGCATGACATGTGTATGAATAAAGTTGTTGAGGATGTGACACAACACCCATGACATATGGTGTGACATGTGTATGAATAAAGTTGTTGAGGATGTGACATGACACCCATGACATGTGTATGAATAAGTTGTTGAGAATGTAACCCCACTCAAATTCACTCAAATTCCTAATCGCTACACTAAGGTCATATGGTGACTCAAGTTTTCAATGTCTTCCTCCTCCATTGAAAACTGGAAAGTCTCCATATGACCTTAGGGGGGCACTCCTCAGTTTCGCATGAATGTCCATGGTGTAAATCAGAAAGAAATCAACTAAGCATCTTTTAGGTCCATGGATGGTCTTTATAATAATTATGAAGCACATGTTTGATGTTTTTTTCAGTTTTGATTACTTCTAAGTTTATTTTGGTGTATTGGAATATGCATTCTTTGTTTTTTTTGGAGGCTATAAATAGAAAAATGTGAACCAATCAAAAACTTCCTAAAAGTAGTTAAAATGGCTGATTTTCACTGACGAGGAGATCAGCGTGGAATAACTTTTTAAAATGCCGGACTAGGTATGTAAAATTTAGCATTTCCTGATATGCAAGAGCATTATGAGTGCAGACATGACCCTGATATGTGTAGGAATTTTTTTTATTTTTATTTATTGACATTTGAAATATTGCTAAAATTGCATTTTTAGCATGTTTTAAGGGGGTGGGGTAATCTTAAAGAAATGGGACTAAAGTTGTACAGAAAATGTTTTTTGATACTTTTATTTGGTATGGAAACATGGGTAATTTTATTGTCTTCTAAGAAATGTATGACACAATGATGATGTGATTTATTTTTTGCTCAAGGATTCAGGCTAAGAGCTTGTCATGTGTTTGATGATTGAGAAATGTACATTAAACTGTGGAGTGCCCCCTTAAGGGTCAAACCTTTTTTTACTAAAACAGTCAAATGAAGGATTTTTTGTCTGTATTTCAACATATTTTCAAAGTTTGTTACCATTCGGTTTGTTTGCGAAGAGAACTACTTCGGTTAGAATGTAATTTGTCGATAAGGCAAACCCGCATTGCTACGAAACCCAGATTATGAACACCTCGGTAAAATATGTATATTGTAATACTCCGCGATGCGCCGTATCTTGAGATATCTCGATATATGTCTAATTTATCTTGAGATACTCCATGTTGAGATATCACATTTTATCTTGAGATATCTCAATTTATATTGAGATATTTGTAATGAGATATCTCAATTAATCTCAAGATATCTCAATATATCTCAAGTTATCTTGAGATAACTGTCTTGAGATATCTTAAGTTGTTTTGAGATAATTATCTTGAGATATCTCAATGTGTCTTGAGTCATTGATATCACAAAATAAATAGAGATATATCTTACAATTTCTCAAGATGTATCGCAACTTATCGTGAGATATCTAACTTGCGATATCTCAAGATCCCATGTGTCTTGCGGTTGGTATATGCAATTTTAGTAGGATTTTCTAAGTCTGAGGTGGGCTTTTTGCCATTTAAAAACTAACCATTGGTGTAATTCTTGGGTTTACCATAACACTGTTTCAATATATGTACAGTTTGCTAATGGTAACGTCCCATTTAAGTACTGGTTGCTATGGTATTTTGATGTCATAGTAAAATGACGTTAAACATAGAATAGCATGTGGGATGACGTCATGTCACATGACGTCATTATGTTGTGTCGCGTTAAAATAAAAAAAAATCGCATAAGATAGCGGCTTTATATAAATCGGGTTATAGGAGGCTACTTTTAAGAGAGGAAATGACTTCTGATTGCAAATTTCAGACCTTTTTCATGCTATATAAAAAAAAACAGACCGAAAGAAAAAAGTTTGCAAAAAAGCTGTTGAAAAGGCTATTTCAGTGTTATCTTAAAAAGGTGCTGTTAGGCCAATTTTTGGACAATCGCAATAATACGTATGTCAAGACGTCCGGAATAAATTCGCGAAATGGAAAAAGGGGCGTTTCAATTTTTTTTAACGGACAACTTTCCCTTAAGGGGGCACTCCTCAGTTTCGCATGAATGTCCATGGTGTAAATCAGAAAGAAATCAACTAAGCATCTTTTAGGTCCATGGATGGTCTTTATAATAATTATGAAGCACATGTTTGATGTTTTTTTCAGTTTTGATTACTTCTAAGTTTATTTTGGTGTATTGGAATATGCATTCTTTGTTTTTTTTGGAGGCTATAAATAGAAAAATGTGAACCAATCAAAAACTTCCTAAAAGTAGTTAAAATGGCTGATTTTCACTGACGAGGAGATCAGCGTGGAATAACTTTTTAAATGCCGGACTAGGTATGTAAAATTTAGCATTTCCTGATATGCAAGAGCATTATGAGTGCAGACATGACCCTGATATGTGTAGGAATTTTTTTTATTTTTATTTATGACATTTGAAATATTGCTAAAATTGCATTTTTAGCATGTTTTAAGGGGTGGGGTAATCTTAAAGAAATGGGACTAAAGTTGTACAGAAAATGCTTTTTGATACTTTTATTTGGTATGGAAACATGGGTAATTTTATTGTCTTCTAAGAAATGTATGACACAATGATGATGTGATTTATTTTTGCTCAAGGATTCAGGCTAAGAGCTTGTCATGTGTTTGATGATTGAGAAATGTACATTAAACTGTGGAGTGCCCCCTTAGTGTAGCGATAATTTGAGAATTTTAGCACTGTACCATAGTCTTTTAATTTTAACAGGTACTGTAAAGTCTGTTACGAAAGTGATGGGAGCCGAACATTAGCCATGCCTCTACATCACCCATTGTTGATTGCCTAATTTATTACAGAATTATGGCCCTTCGCTTGACTTAGAATTTAAGCGGGGTATTTATCACCATCAGTGATACTTCTAATTTCATTTATGATAGTTCTAAACATAATATTTTAATTTTTTTTTAAAGTATACTAACATAATATTTAAAATAATGTTGATAATGGTCTCATTATCTTACATGTTGTTTTTTTTCAGAGATATGGTATCATTTTGTGAGAATGCCCGGGAATTCATGGCTCAGGATAAGAGCAATGTAATCTCCATACATTGTAAGGGTGGCAAGGGTCGTACAGGAACCATTATCTGCGTGTGGATGGTGGATTGTGGAATATTTGAGGATGCCAAGGTATATCATGAAAAAAAGATTTTATTGATTTTTGAGGATGAAGATGATTGGAAACATCTGTTCACACATGGTTCAAGTGGAAGTGGAAGCCATGTCTAGATCATCTAGACGCTTGCATATTTTTAAGACAAACGCCTAGAAGCTTTGTTCTAAAGAAAAAATTGGAGTGGCAGCCATTTTACTGAGATTCTGGTATCGTTTCTGATTGGCTGACACAGAATGACAGAAAAGCAATGCATTGTTTCATAAATTGATAAATAAATAAGAGGAAAACTGCATCCATATATTGATAACTAAATGTACTTTAAAAAAAATAAAAATTAAAGACGTCGTTCCGGCTTCTTTTTTTTTTCTGCACAAAGGGTTCAGGTTTTTTTCACAAAGGGTTCAGTTTTTGTTCTGCACAGAGGGTTCATTTTTTGTTCTGCACAAAGGGTTCAATTTTTGTTCTGCACAAAGGGTTCAATTTTTGTTCAGCACAAAGGGTTCAAAGGGTTCAATTTTTGTTCTGCACCAATGGTTCAATTTTTTTTCTGCAATAAGGGTTCAATTTTTTTTTTCTGCACAAAGGGTATTTAAAATCAAACGTCAAAGATGATCAAGACTTTGCCAAACAGAGGTTAATGATAATCCATCAAGCCTTCCGAAACCCTCTAATTGTAATCCGTTATACAAACATAGCCATGATTTTGTGATGTAGAAAACTTGGGCAATTATAACATTTATCAATTTTGATTTTAATAAAAGCATATTATTATCTATGCATAACAGATTGTGTTTTACCTCTAATAACTGCATTTTCTTAAGACATATATATGTGTTATGCTTTGCAAGCATTTACAAATACAAAAAGTTGTTGTATGTTATGCAAGCACTTCCTTTGTTTTTATCCATAATCTCAAACATTTAAGAGAATGTCTTTAAAGGGACTGGAGGCAGTCTGGAAGGGGTGAATGGGGCCAGTCAAAGTATTAATAAAAAACATCATAATTTGTTACAATTTCATTTAAAATGTGCATATGCCTTAAATTAAGCCATATGTTGACTTCGGTTTAATTGTCATTTATGGAAGTGTTTGTTCTGTAAAACGCAACGACTTGGCTATGTTTGCTGCTAATTCATAACTATTTAATGGAGTTCTTAACAGTTGCCCATATACATTAACTAAAGTGTGCTTCGGTCACACAACACAAATTTATTTTGACCTTAAAATATCATATGTATTAATGTTATGATGTTATTAATTAAGAGATTTCATATTGGCCCAGTTATTGGTCCAGGGACTGTGCCCAAGGCTGACGGCCGCGGGCCAATATGACAGTACGAGGACCAATAACTCGGACAATATGAAAACACTTAATTAATGGCATTTTATTAATTAACTTCTACTACAGAAGAATTTGTTTTTAATAACATTATTTTGACAGTTTTTGCATTTATTTATAGTAGCATTTATTTCATTTATATGTTGATAAGCGAATGAAGTCACTGAAAGCTTGTATTGGTGAGTTTCTTCATATTGGCCTTGTTGTTTTCATATATTGGCGACTTCCGATTCATATTGGCCGAGTTTGCGTCGTATTATGTGTAGAGTTTCTACTAAAACATAGCTAATAAAGATTAGTTAATTACTAATAATGAATATACAATAAGATCTAGTTTTACAGACCAAACTATTTCATTAAAGTAATTAAATCATAACAACCATGGGGCCTACTTACATGCAAATGCACAATGAATTTGAAACTGAAACACATTTTGATAGTTTTATAGTTTTATTTGTATTTGGATTGGCACCCATAATGCATCCAGATCGCCTCTAGTCCCTTTAAGACCGTAGCCATAACAAATGCCTCAGCATTTTAATCTACTGAGGGTGTTATATATAAAGCAAGAACATGTTATCTTCTCCAAACATGGTATTTTTTACATAGGTCGTTTGGAACTTTATCAGTTTTACTTAAATTTGTACCGACCTCAATAAAAATAGTTCAGCTATTTATGTGCTATGTATGCTATATACTCCTGTTGAGTGCAGTCACTTTAACCCTTAACCCGCTAAGCACGAATATAATAGCCTTTGGATCCATTGTAAACCCAGATCAACCTGCGAGTAACTCAAGAGTTGGCTGATCAGGGTTTACAATGTCCAACTGCTGATCAGTCATTTCCCCAAAACACCCCTTTGTCACATAAATTATTAAAAGGACTACTTTATCAAAACAAAGATGAAATAAATTGTGATATTTATCTGTTTCTAGGAGTCGTTAGATTACTTTGGGGACAGACGGACAGACTTGACTGTTGGCAGCAAGTTCCAAGGTGTGGAAACTCCCAGTCAGGTAGTCTATGGACTTATTTATGTGTTTGTCTTGTCGCTATAGTTACGTTTGTATTTATATTTTATAACTGTGTTTTAATGACTCTAAAGCCTTTTCTATCTTTACATACCAACCACCATGGGTTAATGCTAAATAAAAGAGCTACCATTCTCTATACTTTGTCCAATTCCTGTACCCTGTATGTCATCATGGGTTTGGGGATATCAAACAGTGCTGCTTGAAGCTTGTTTTGGTTAAAGACACTAACCCGCCAAATAACGGCAAAATTACACTACAAAACCGTTTATCAAAACTCTATCCAGGTGTCCAGGTAATGTAATAATGTATATGTGCTGATTTAAAGTATAGGTTTATTCATGGGTTCTTAGAATACCCATGATTGAATATGCGTAAAATGAATTATCAATTTATGAGTGGGTAACTCATAATTTTTAAATTGACGCTCCATCATTGTAGTTTGGCTTGGCTGGTTAAAACCATTTATATTGTGTCAGTAGAGTTTGGATTCACAAAATATGTATTTGAGTTATATATATATATATATACCTCATCATCAGTAGGTTGAGAAACATGTACATATGTTGTAAAAATTGGCTGTTTTTGGCGTGAAAGCTACTTTAATCTACTTAAATCATGTGATAAAAGTAATATTGAATCCAGATTCTCTGGGTTATTTTTCCCTTGCACTCAGCTATTTAAATTCCAAAAATACCACTCTATAATGACCTACATGTATATTGTCACTCGTTGGTAGTACAAATCACTTAATTCTGAAATTCGATAATAGTCATGTTTTCTCACAGTATGCTGTGTTTTATCGATTGGTTCCCGACTAGCTACTTTAGTGTATAAGAGAGAATGGTTTCCAGCATATCTGGTTCTAAGTCTAGTTTTACATGGGAAAATAATATTTGCATTTTACTTGCTCTAGTTTCTATGCATGTATTTATGTATGCATTGAGTTCTTAGCTTCTGCACGTGTGTATGAGTTTATGTACATGTACATATGTATGCATATTTCTTGTTCTAGTTTCTGTATTTATATATATGTTCTGATTTTAAGTTATATATGTGTGTGTTTGCATTTTAAATTGCTTTTTATTATTGCTAGAGTCGGTTTGTCGGTTACTATGAGAAAGTCAAGAAGTTGTATAATGGGGAAACTCCACCGAAGAAGGAATTAAAAATCACTTCATTCAAAATAGAAAGCATAGCAGGTATGATAAAGCTAACATAATTTACTACTCAATGCTGATTGGTTATAGAAAACATCCAAAACAATGATTACATTAGTTTAAAGCAACATTACATTCAAACAACAAATTGAAATTGTTAGTAAGTTGTAAGAATTTATTTGTATTATGTTCAATCTCTCGAAAATGTGTGTGTTAAATACATAAAAATCCAAGTCGGAATAAAAAATATTTCCAGTGGGTTTATATTGTGTGAGATCAAAATCTGTTATTTGGGAGTTCAAACACATCGAAACCGCGGGCCTACATCTTTTGGTATTGATGATCTTCAAGTCTCGCCCACCAGATATTGATCTGAGACATATAAACTTTTACTGTACATATTTTATTTCTTAATTATTAATAAAATGATTCTTTTGTTTTCAACAAAACATTTTGCAGAAACTTCTTTGAAATATTTTTCTGCTACCTTAGTGTCAGGGGCACAATTTCATCTTTTTAACATATTTTTGTTTTATTTCCAAATCACTTAATCAGCTTAACAGTTTTCATTACATTGTGTTAACAGAAACATGTATTGTTCATAAGATATTCATAAAATCAAACTTTCGTAACTGCACTTGCAACAAAAACTTATACAGGAAAACAGGAAAAGTTAATTATCTTGTATAGACAAGCATTTACTGTGACTTGTAGATTAATACCCATTATAGCTGCACTATTTCTGTTTAAATAATGGTGATGTCTGTGACTTGTAGATTACTACCCATTATAGTTGGACTGTTTCTATATGTAAGTAATGGTGATGGCTGTGACTTGTAGCTTAATGCCCATTATAATTGCACTGTTCCTATGTTTAAATAATGGTGGTGGCTGTGACTTGTAAATTAATGCCCATTATAATTGCACTATTTCTATGTTTAAATAATGGTTACGACTGTGACTTGTAGAATAATACCTATTATAATTGCTCTATTCCTATGTTTAAATAATAGTGATGGCTGTGACTTGTAGATTAATGTCCATTATAATTGCAATATATGTATGTTTAAATAATGGTTATGGCTGTGACTTGTAGATTAATGCCCATTATAATTGCACTATATTTATGTTTAAATAATGGAGATGGCTGTGACTTGTAGATTAATGCCCATTATAATTGCACTATATTTATGTTTAAATAATGGAGATGGCTGTGAATTGTAGATTAATGCCCATTATAATTGCATTATTTCTATATGTAAGTAATGGTGATGGCTGTGACTTGTAGATTAATGACCATTATAATTGCACTATTTCTGTGAGTAATGGTGATGGCTGTGACTTGTAGATTGTGTGTGTGTGTGTGTGTAATTCTAAGGTTTATAGTCCGTCCGCCAACGAACACGTCAGGGTATACCTGACGCGATGGGCACAATAGAGTCTGGACTTGACTTGTAGATTAATGCCCATTATAATTGCACTATTTCTATGTGTAAGTAATGGTGATGGCTGTGACTTGTAGATTAATGACCATTATCATTGCACTATTTCTATGTGTAAGTATGGTGTTGGGTATGACTTGTAGATTAATACCCATTATAATTGTACTAATTATGTGTGTAAGTAATGGTGATGGCTGTGACTGTAGATTAATATCCATTATAATTGCACTATTTCCTTTTGTAAGTAATGGTGAAGTCATGACTTACATACTAATGTCCATTAAAATTGCACTATTTCTAGGTGTTGGGAATGGTGATGGCAGTGACTTGAGTATTGAGCTAAGATTGGATGGATTACTTATATTTGAATGCAGGCTTGGTGAGAGTGTCAACTGTGAGGTATTGTCTTTTATTATATGTACTTTGTCTGGATATACTGTAATTGCTGAAGTATAATCTACCGCCTTGATGCTTAGAGAAAAAAAGTGGAAATATTTTTGCTTAAACTCTGACACTTAAAGTATGGATTAGTTGCATTATGTAATATACCTAGCACTTTCCTGTAATATTTGACAATCTCTTTAAAATAAATGTCTTTTGTTTATCTTAAATTTTCTGTAAAAGATTTATGTTGTTTCCTGGAAAAATAATAATCATAGCATCAGACAGTAATAAAGTCAGATGCATTAATTATTGAAATAAATGTGTATATAATAAATTATGAAAAGGATTCTTGCTTTAAAATTTCCAGGAAACTCACCTGTAGGCTGGTTATGCATTGTATGAGTTTTGTAGACTGGTAATCCATAATTGTCTGATTGCTGTAGACTGGTAATCCATAATTGTCTGATTGCTGTAGACTGGTAATCCATAATTGTTTGATTGCTGTAGAATGGTAATACATAATTGTCTGATTGCTGTAGACTGGATTATGTAGACTGGTAATCCATAATTGTCTGATTGCTGTAGACTGGTAATCCATTATTGACTGATTTCTGTAAACTGGTAATCCATTATTGTCTGATTGCTGTAGCAGACTTGTCTCCCAATAATGTATGGTTGATGTTACTTGTAGGTATCACATGATCGTGACAATGACAGTCTACTGATCACACTGAAGAACTGTCCGACCCTCACGGATGATGTCAAAGTCAGATTCCTCTCAACAAGTGTACGTTTGCAATTATTAGTATGAACACATCTAGAACAGTGTTTCTTTGAAACATTTGTTCCTCTTAATATGGGGATGTTTGAACATTTCCACAGAAGTATGTATATACACTGAAGAAAACAATACGTAATTACATTTTGTTTTT